>JAFJHM010000059.1:10000-139294 GCA_019201815.1 Bombus balteatus | reverse complement strand
GTGCTACCACCAAAGGTTTCATCACTTGAAAAATTAGGATGAATTTTCGGAAATAAGAAGGAAAACAAACCAATAAACTGCCTAAAGCCTGTGTGACGTCGCAGTGCAGGAAAAATTCAAATCTTGTATTTTTCCCGAGTTTGGACAACTTCTCCGTTACCCAATTACATATCCCAAAGTACCAAACGTCTTCAGAAAAGGACATTTGCTGAAATTAAAGAAAATACAGGCGTTTACGAGGGTGTTTTAGCACAATGTGCAACCTTTCTAGAGCTTCGTCTATTGAGTCGCCAAGTGTATTAGAACTCCTCCAAATAAGCAGCGGCGTACAGTCAGCTGGAGGTCCCTAAGGCTTTGAAAATGGCTCTCTTGGAAAACGGCTGGTACATTTTCAACCCAAACTCTTTACGTTGCTGTTGTGTTATCAAACCTGTATATCTAGTTAGGTTGTTGTTCTTCCTATGAGTATCTCCACTCCATTTGTCGCAATAGGAGTAAGGGATACGATCCGAGTATATTTATTTAACGCTCGAATCCACACACAATATGTCTAGTGCCATCCTTCTTCTTCACGAGTAACTGGGGCTCGCGGACGGCGAATAACTATGTCTTACAATTTTTTGCTCTAATTGAGTCGCCTATTCTCTCGCATACTATTCTTCGCTCTTCACTCGCCTAAGCCTGTAGGGCTCTTTCACTTTGATTAGGTTCAATTAGCCGTATATGTCAAACTGCATTCATTCAATATCATCGTGTCCAAAAAACACATTGTTTTATTTGGACTCATGTTCAAGACTGTTGGTAGAGTGGTGTTGGTATTTTTGTCCATTTGGAGTTCTATTTTTAATAGTGGGATTAATGAATTAGAAAAATTATTTTTCGTTGGCATTCGACAAATATATCGTTTGCGATGGAGTCGTGGAAGTATATAAATGACGACGAAGAAGTAAAAAACTGTGTGATCAGGAAATCCACTGCGGGAAAGCATGGTTACTCTTTCGCGTGATTCAGCTGATATCTACGAAGCGCCGTTTGATTGTAGAATCTTTTTTTTACAGTACATGCATTTGTAGACTTTCGGTACTGCGGAAACGTCTTTTCTTTATCCTGCGTTTGGGCGTGGTGTTTGTTTCCATTATTCTGACCAATCGTTATCCTCTGCCAGTCTCCTCATATAACATAGTCGGCGTGCCCGCAAAATAACGACTGATCAAAGGACGCCCGATTCAAAGAATCAAATTTATTTAATGAACTGTGCCGGTAGCTCGGCAACTTTTTTTAAAGGGCGGTTAGCATCCTTCTCCAACCACCAACATAGAAATTAACCAATTGACAGCAACGTCCATTTCCCTCACTTTCCGAACGAAGGCTTTCCTCGACGAATCCGATGATCTCGTATGCTTAGACACACCCCATCACAGTTTTCCTCTGCAGCATCATCGTGACGGAAAGTCAGTCGTTAGACGCCTATCCGAGCCAATAGTTGGTAGTCGTCAGTAATAATTGATCCGAGTTTCTCGACATCTTAAGCAATCATCATCCTATCTTGTATCGTGCATCGCAACACATCGACCAGAAATCGAACTTGTAATCTCGAATCGCAAACCGCTAATAGTAATCGCGAGTTCTACGCATAGTGTACATATAGAGTATATGTTAATAAATATATATTATTAAATACATTTTAGTGTTTCTTCCGCACCTATCACGACCACCTATCCACCGTAAATTGGTGACTCGGACGTGATTTACAGTAAAAGAGGTGACCGTGATAGTGCCACTGAGATTTCAATCACCGCGATTCTAAGTGAGTTTGTGAAATCGAAAATAACCAAGGAAGTTCAGCCAGTCAGATGGTCAGGATGCCTCCACTGCAGCCCACGAACACCACGGCATGGTTTGCCCTGTTGGAGAGGTAATTCAAGGTAGCGCAGATCACGGACGACGAAATAAATCTAGCTAAATGCCTCGACAGTCGGCACTTACAGGATTGACAGTCGAAGAGCTAATGACGAATCCCCCAGCCACGGGGCGCTACGAGAAACTGATATGCGAGTTCATTCGCATATTAACCGATATAGACAGTGCTCGGGTAAAGAAGTCGGTGGAAAGCGAAGAGATGGGTGATAGGAAGCCATCTCAGTTTTATCAGCACCTTAAAAAACTCGCTAGCCCCTCCACGCCCGATGGTTTCATCCTCACGCTGTGGAGGAACCGACTACCCGCCCGCATCAGACGCATCCTTGCCGCAATCGACAAAACTAATCCGGAAAAGTTATAGCGGCAAGCGGACCTTTAAGCAGAGGAATTTGGAGAGGATCACCAGCGTACTGCCGAAATAACGACGGTAATTGATCCACCAGCTCAAAACGCTGGAACGAACGAATTGCTCGCCTCTCTCAACGCGTTAAAAGACGATGTGAACCAAATAAAAGCCCAGATGAGTGCGCTGAGTTTCAATCATCGTCCTCGTCGGCGATCGAGAGCGAGAAGACATAGTAGATCAAGATCGAGAGAAGGATCGCAGAATCCCGACCACCGAACGTACGGAAACCGAAAATGCCAGTCCCCTTGCAAATGGACGCAGGGAAACGGAACCAGCCGTCTGTAAAGCTGGCAGACGACGACGGCCTGGGATCCCGCCGCATCTTCGTCAGGGACAAAAGATCGAAGATTTTCTTCCTTGTGGAGACTGGCATAAGTGTATATCCCCGCAGTAAAATACACGAGACTGCGAACAAAAGCGAGTACGAACCGTTCGCGGACAACAGGACGCGGATCGCAACATACGGCACCATTGCGATTAACCTCGACCTGTCCCTAAGACGAGCTCTCAAATGGTATTTCGTGACAGCTGACGTTCAAACGCCCATCGTCGGCGTGGACTTTTTGAGCCACTATGGGTTGCTCGTGGACCCGCGAAATAAACGACTCTTCGATACGATAACCCAATTGTCATCAAGGGGATACACTGCCACGACCGACGAAGTATCCATAAAAACCATAATCGGTGAATCGGTCTACCATCGACTTTTGGCGGAGAAAATTCGACACGGTGTGGTACACCACATCGAAACCACACCCGGCCCACCCGTCTACTGCAAACCTCGTCGCCTCGCACCTGATTGACTCAAACAGGTTAAGACGGAGTTTGAAGTGATGATCAAGCAAGCAGTGATGCGACCATCGAAAATCCCATGGGCATCATCCCTGCACGGCGTACCGAAGAAGGATGGAAGCCTGCGACCATGTGGTGACTATCGTGCGTTGAATGCCCGCACCGTACCTGACAGGTACTTCCCACCACATATCAAAGACTTTGCGCAACATCTATACGGTAAGCGAATCTTTTCAAAAATCGATCTCGTCCGCGCTTACCACCAAATTCCGATCGCGCCCGAAGACGTCAAGAAAACCGCGATCCGACACCTTTCGGGATTTTCGATGCAGCCAACATGTTTGGGTTTCAAAACGCCGCCCAAACGTGTCAAAGATTCGTCGACGAAATCACGCGTGGTTTAGATTTCGTTTACGCATATATAGACGACTTTTTAATAGCCTCTGAAACCGAAGAACAACATCGCGAGCACCTGCAGATTTTGTTTGAACGCTTAAACGATTACGGTGTAGTCATCAACCCCGCAAAGCGTGAATTTAGCGTGAACGAAATCACATTTTTGGGACACAGCGCAAACGCGAACGGAATAAAGTCACTAGCCGAACACGTTGACGCCATTGTGGAAGTACCGCTTCCCGCGACCGTTAAAGCTCTACGTAGGTACCTCGGTATGATTAACTTCTACCGACGTTTCGTACCGAGGGCCGCAAAAATCGTTCAACCTCTCAATGGCCTGTTAAAAGAAGCGAAAAATGGCAACGCGCCCATCGAGTGGTCGGAGCAATCCGAAACTAGTTTCCGCGAGTTGAAACGCGCCCTCGCTAATGCCACGATGTTAGAGCACCCGATTCCTGGCGCGCTCGTCAGCCTCGCGGTAGACGCATCCGACTATGCATTAGGAGTGGATCATCAAACTCTCGCCGCCGCGCAAGAAAACAATGAACTACGCGACATCGTCAACTCCAGTACATGCGCGTTACGGTTAAAGAAGATACGTTTCCCTGGTCACGACGTAGAAATATATTGCGACATATCAAGCGACATTGTACGACCGTACGTACCAAAATCCTTGCGGTGCGACGTATTTAATTCGCTCCACGGACTTTCCCATCCAGGGATACGCGCCACTCAAAAACTGGTGACGACGCGCTTCGTCTGGCCATCTATAAACAAGGACTCCCGAACTTTTCTTTTTTATTTGGTAGAATTTTTACAATCAATTCTCATTGAGAGTTATAAGTAAATTATTTTGGCGTGGTACTGTAACTTGGATTATAAAGGTTTATAGTATGTAAAGTCACCAGGCACGTATCCTCACCCGTCACAACATATGGACAGTTAGCAGGCCGATTCGAACACATACACATAGACATTATCGTGATGCAATATTCGCAAGGCTAGCGATATTGTCTAACGTGTATCGACCGTTTTTCGCGTTTGCCCGAAGTCACTCCTATCGTCGATATGGAAGCGACAACCGTTGCCTCGGCCCTCCTCTCTCGTTTCGGCGTACCTTCAAAAATAACGACCGATCAAGGACGTCAGTTCGAATCAAACCTATTTAACGAACTATGCCGGTTGCTCGGCATTAGGCATTTGCGCACGACAGCCTATCACCCCGCGTTCAACGGGATGGTAGAGCGCCTGCATCGACAACTGAAGGCAGCAATCAAATGCCACGATACGATCAACTGGGTAGAAATCTTACCAATTGTTTTAGGCATACGAACCGCTATCAAGAAGGACCTGAACGCAGCGGCATACGATCGCCGGCAGAATTCTTCGTACCAGCGAAGCAACAGGCCAACTCAGAATACGCGAATCGTTTAAATGATATCTTCACTGCTTTCCATAGTCGGCGCCACGAGATTTGTTTCATATAGTACCAAGTTGTACAACTCGGAATTAAGCAGGAATATTCTCCATGCTGCGACAACGCAGAGGCATCGTGAAAGGATCGCTAAGGTCTACAACATTTCGTACTCAAAGTTCGAGTGATAGAAAGTCGGAATTCTATTGGAATTGAAGGGGATAATGTAAATTTAGAACCTATCTTTTTATGGAAGTATAGAATTTAATTTTACAATAAAGTGCATTACAACTTATGTGTGATGATCTTTTTTATACACATATGAGATATTAATCCTTATTTCAAGGGTTTCAGACTATATATATAATCGGAGATGGAAGGACACCGAGCCTTCCCTTTTGGAATTCCAGGGAGAAAACTCCTCAATACTGTAATCTAGATTCTAACGTAGCGGTAATTAAAAAATGTCTCTTTAGTCAATTGTAATTGTTTGAGATTTATGATAGTGAGCTTGGGCCCGGGCGACAACCAGTCGCCGAACGTAACCGCGGTCAAAGGGATGAGCGTTCCGTCTATCAAAGGCATGAAAGTAACTCTTGAGCTCTTCTTAGAAAAAGAGAAATAGTTGTAGCGACATTCGACAGTGAACATCTTGACTCTCTGTTCCTGACTTGCCACACACGCAGATTCTATTCTCCGAGTAAGATGATTACCAGATGTCGATGCTCTCACAGGTACGTGCACTATGCGAGGACCCGCTATAAATCTTGGGATTTAGCTACTAAGTCACTTCAAACGGATAAACGATCTTTGTTGTTCCAACTATGGGAAGTTAGAGGAAATCTGTTTTGTCTCACGAACGACGCTTCCCGCTAGCACTTTCTCTTAAGGGCGGCTGGCGCCCTTCTAACCATCGACGGGAAATCGACCAATTAACAGTAACGTCAATTTCCTCACTCTCCCGAAGCGAATACTTTTCTCCACGAATCCGTTGACCGCGTGTCATGAGAGCACAACCCATATAGTTTTCCTCGGTGGCATCACCGAGACTGAGATTCATTCTCATGTGCGAGATTCATTGACGGAAAGAATACTTTATCTTTACGATCAATGGACTTGAACTTTGCGGAGAACGCTGTCTCTATCATCCCGTTAACCCGCGGATTCGTTATGGGACCTAAGATCATTGTCATTAGCTTCTCGAGTATCTGCTGATTGTCGCGTCTACTTGTCAGATTCTAGTGATAATCGCATACCTGCACTCCTGAAGCGAATATCTCCTCTATTGTATAACGACAACATTCTGATCTGAGCGTAGATTCGTTTTCGCACCCACAACCCTGAACACAAATCTTAACGTCTCTGCGACATATATGTATATTATATAAAATGTTTCATAGACAGAATTAGAATGTCAAAATATCAGTTACAGTTTAATAAAAGTAGTTTCCAAGTTGAATTAATTTAGCGGTCAGAAGATTCTTCTTCCGTTTCATTCGTCGCGCTGTCGCATGCTGCGAGAATTGCTTTTGCTTTCATAATGGCGAGCTGCTGGAGATATGGACGTGCTGCAGGATCGTCTTCCGTTTCTCCCGTGTCTCCCATCAGGTGGAATAAAAGGAGACGATGCAGGGGCAATCTGCGTACTGAATTCACCACATGGGCAAGCATAATTTACCATGTAACAAGTTCGGTGGTAGATCTTCCGCAGATTGCGGTATGACATGCAAGTTGTTATATCCAAGTCGACATTCCTCCATCGTGTTGATTTATAAGGAACAATCTGGAAAAATAAAATTAAGATAGATAAATAAAAAAATAAAATTCACGAATTGTTTTGAAAAATAAGGGGAAGAGACGATTTGAAGGAAGTGAAATACTTGCTGCTCCAAGTGTGATGAAGATGTATAAGGACGCTTCCAATCGCTGAAGCAGTTCCAACCGTGAAGAACTTTCGAACTCGAGAAGTACTTCCAAAAGTGAGTCAAAAGAACTTTCAAACGTTCTACTCGATATTCGAATTGGGAATGAAATCTCCCGAGCTAGTTGCCGAGTTTATATAGTGGCCAATGTCTTCCATGTTTGCCACTACCACGTGAGATTAAGACTCTTAGGCCCCTAATTGCTTGAGCAGGTAAAGCTGTTAATTTGTTTGCTGTATGAAACATTGTTCCAGGGACAGATGGATTAGTGCGCGCGATGCTCGGGTCAGGTATACAGAAACCTTCTTCTTCATTACCAATTATCACAGTTCGAGAATGCTTCTGAGGATAAACAATCACAATAGAGTTGGAGCAAAATGCGATTGTAATTTATTATTAGTCGTCAGTAGGAAGCGGATACGTTGCTTTTTTTTTAGATAATGTTTTTAGTTATGTACTTGCTACTAGAAGTAAGTTGCATACAAGGGGTTTCATCACTTGCGAAAATTTAATAATGAATTTTCGGAAATAAGTAGCAAAACCAGTAAACTGCCTAAGCTATGTGACGGTCGACGGTGCAGGAAAAGAATTCAAAGCTTGTATTTTTCCCGGGTTTGGACGAACTTCTCCGTTACGAATTACATATCCCAAATAAAGTACCGACGTCTTCAGAAAGGAACATTTAGCGAAATTAAAAGAAAATCCGGCGTTTACGAGGGTGTTTAGCACAATGTGCAACCTTTCTACGAAGCTTGGTCTATTGATTCGGCAATTATTAGAACGTCGCCCAAATAAACAACGACATACGAATAAGCGAGGTCGCATAAGGCTCTGAGAATGGCTCTCTGGAAAACGGCTGGTGCATTTTTCAACCCAAACGGCATCTTTACGTAATCGTAATGACCGTCGGGTGTAACGAACTCTGTATATTCCATCGAGTTATGATGAATGGGAATCTGGTGAAATCCGCTGGCCATGTTCAGACTAATGAAGTATCTCGCACTCCCGCAATGTCGCGATTTGATCAGCAATAAGGAGTAAGGGATACCGATCCGCGACGTATATTTATTTAACGCTCGGAAGTCCACACACAATATGTCTGTGCCATCCTTCTTCTTCACGAGTAACATGGGGCTCGCGAACGGCGAATCACTACGTCTTACAATTTTTGTTCTAATTAATTCGCCTATTCTCTCTCGTACTATTCTTCGCTCTTCCTCGCTAAGCCTGTAGGGGCGTCTTTGCACGTTGACGTTGGGGTCAATTAGCCGTATATGCAAACGCGGATTCGATTCAATATCATTGTCAAAAAACACAGATTATTTTATTATGGACTCATGTTCAAGACTGTTAGGTAAAGGGAGTGTGGGTATTTTTGTCCATTTGGAGTTCTATTTTTTAATGAATTAGGATTAATGAATTAGAAAATTATTTTTCATTGGCATTCGACAAATATATCGTTTGCGATGGACGTCGTGGAAGTATATATAATGACGACGAAGAAATCCAAAACTGTGTGATCGAAATCCACTGCAGGGACTACGTAGTTGCTCCTTCGCGTGATTCTGCTGATATCTACGAAGCACCGTTTGATTGTAGAATCTTTTTTCACAGTACATGCAGTTGTAGACTTTCGGTACTGCGCAAGCGTCCTTTTCATTATCCTGGTTGGGCGTGGTGTTTGTTCCATTATTCTGACAATCGTTATCCTCTATGATCTGCTCACTGCTTTCCATAGTCGGCGCCATTTGAATTTGTTTCATATCATTACAAGTTGTACAACTCTGAATTAAGCAGAATATTCTCCATATGCGACAACGCAGAGGCATCGGCGAGACGTTAAGATCTACAACATTTCGTCTGCCAAATGCGGGGCACAATATCCGCTTTGAGTTATGAAAAATCAGGACATAGCCAAACCCACAGTAGTTGTAGTTTTACATATTCAGCATGAAATATTCAAACCAACGTATCTCAGTTTCTATGGCGTATTTACAGACAATAAAATGCGCGCTATATTCCACATTTACTGCCAAATACAATGCACATCATACGGTTTAAGCTACATTAAATCGGGACCCAGTTAAATGCTACGTAATTCCAGTTTTGTTTATTTAGGCGTAAATATTTATATCAACCTACATCCGTTTCTATTGCAGATATGCCGACACTTCGATGCACGTTATACCGCACACTTGCTGCCAAATATAGTACACATCAGCCTGTTTGTGCTATATCGACTCTAGTTCCTGACAAATTCAGCGTATATGTAATATTGTTTACAAAGCGTCACATATTCAAATTAACGTATCTACGATTGCACAGCAGACATGTCGACAATACATTGCGAGTTATATTCCACATTAGCAGCCAAATACAGTGCACATCCTCGTGTTTTACTTTGTGTCAACTCCGTTCACGGTCAAATCCCATGACACTACAGATTTGCATTTTCAGGCTTAAATATTCAAATCAACGTATCTCCGCTTCAATTGCAGATATGGCGACAATTCGATATCCGTTATACTCCACATTTGCTGCCAAATACATTGCAGGTCCGCCGGTTTGTGCTATGTCGTCTTTGATCCCTGTGATATGCAGTGTAATTGTAGATTCGCGGATTCTGTCTGAAATATTCAACTTCACGTATCTCTGTTTCTGATGCAGATATGACGACAAATCGCTGCGCGTTGCACTCCGAATAATGCTGCTAAATATAGCGCACACCCTCGTGTTTGCGCTGTGTCAACTCTGTTTCCGGTCCATTCCAATGTTATTACAGTTTTTGCATAATCAGGCTTCAATATTCAAATGAAGGTATCTTTGCTGCTGCTGGTGGTGTGTCGACCAATCGATGCGCGTTATATTTAACATGCGCTGCCAAATACAAGGCAAATCCTCCGGTTTGTGTTATTTCATGTCTGGTTTAGTCAAATGCTTTCTCATTGCAGTTTTTTATATTCATGTTTAAACATTCAAAGCAAAGTATCTCCGTTCTATTGCAGATATGTCGCAAATACGATTCGAGTTATATTCCATATTTGCGGCCAAATACAGTGCACATGATGCTGTTTGAACTATGTAATATCTGGACCCAGCTAAATCAAGCGTTATTGCTGCCTTTGCATATTCAGGGTTGAATATACAAATCAACGTATCTCCGTTTCTATTTAACATATGTCCATAATTCGATCCGCCTTATACTCCACATTTACTGCCAAATTCAATGCACATTATCCGGCGTAAGCTACTTCAAATCGGGACCCATTCAAATGCTACGAAATTCCAGTTATGTTTATGTAGGCGTAAATATTCAAACCAACGTATCTCCGTCTCTATTGCAGATATGCCGACAATTCGATGCGCGTTATACCCGCACATTTGCTGCCAAATATAGTGTACATCAGCCGGTTTGTGGTATGTCGACTGTAGTTACTGCCAAATTCAGCGCAAGCGTAATTTTGTTCATAAAGGATCACATATTCAAATCAACGTATCTCTGTTTGCATAGCAGACATGTCGACAATACAATGCGAGTTATATTCCACATTTGCTGCCAAATACAGTGCACATCCTCGTGTTTTACTTTGTGTCAACTCCGTTCACGGTCAAATCCCATGTCACTACAGATTTGCGTATTTCAGGCTTAAATATTCAAATCAACGTATCTCCGCTTCAATTGCAGATATGCCGACCATTCGATGCGCGTTATACCGCACATTTGCTGCCAAATATAGTACACATCACCAGGTTTGTGCTATGTTGACATTGATCCCTGTCATATGCAGTATAATTGTAATTTTGTGGATTTTTGTCAGAAATATTAAACTCCACGTATCTCCGTTTCTAATGCAGATATGACAACATATCGATGCGCGTTGTACTCCTAATTTGCTGCTGAATATAGCGCACATTCTCGCGTTAACGCTGTGTCAACTCTGTTTCCCGTCCATTTCCAATGTTATTACAGTTTTGCATAATCAGGCTTCAATATTCAATTGAAGGTATCTTCGCTGCTATTGGTGGTGTGTCGACAAATCTATGCGCGTTATATTCAACATACACGCTGCCAAATACGAGGCACAATTTCCGGTATGTGTTATTTAATCACTGGTCTCTGTCAAATGCTTTGCCATTGCAGTTTTGCATATTCATGCGTAAATACTTAAAGCAACGTATCTCCGTTCTTTGTAGATATGTTTGCAATTACGATAGGGAGTTATATTCCACATTTGCTGCCAAACACGAGGCACAACTTCCGCTTTGCTTTATTTCATCTCTGGTCCCTGTCAAATGCTGTGTCATTTGCAGTTTTGCATATTCATGCTTACATATTCTAATAAACGTGTATCCGCTTCTATAGAAGACACGGCCATAATTCGATGCTCATTATACTCCACACTTACTATCGAATACGGTGCACATCATCAGGTTTAAGCTATGTCAAATCAGGGCCCAGTCAATACAGCGCATTTGCAGTTTTGCATATTCAAGCCTAAATATTCAAACCAACGTATCTCCGTTTCTATTGCAGATATGCCGACAATTCGATGCGCGTTATACCGCACATTTGCTGCCAAATATAGTACACATCAGCCGGTTTTGTGCTATGTCGACTGTAGTTCCTGACAAATTCAGCGTAAGTGTAATTTTGTTTATAAAGGATCACTTATTCTAATCAACGTATCCCTGTTTGCACTAGCAGACATGCCGACAATACAATGCGAGTTACATGCCACATTTGCTGCCAAATAGAGTGCACATCCTCGTGTTTACGCTGTATCAACTTTGTTCCCGGTAAAATCCAATGTCATTACAGGTTTTCATAGAAATGTTTCAATATTCAATTGAACGTGTCGCCGCTCGCTATTGGTGGTATGCCGACCATTCGATGCGCGTTATACCGCACATTTGCTGCCAAATATAGTACACATCACCAGGTTTGTGCTATGTTGACATTGATCCCCGTCATATGCGGTATAATTGTAGTTTTGTGGATTTTTGTCAGAAATATTAACTCCACGAATCTCTGTTTCTAATGCAGATATGACGACAAATCGATGCGCGTTGTACTCCTAATTTGCTGCTGAATATAGCGCACATTCTCGTGTTAACGCTGTGTCAACTCTGTTTCCCGTCCATTCCAATGTTATTACAGTTTTGCATAATCAGGCTTCAATATTCAATTGAAGGTATCTTCGCTGCTATTGGTGGTGTGTCGACAAATCTATGCGCGTTACATTCAACATTCGCTGCCAAATAGGAGGCACAACTTTCACTTTGCGCTATTTCATCTCTGGTCCCTGTCAAATGCTTTGTCATTGCGGTTGTGCATACTCATGCTCAAATATTCAAAGCAACGTATCTCCGCTCTATTGCAGATATGTCGCTAATGCGATGCGAGTTATATTCCACATTTACTGCCAAATACAATGCAGATCATACGGTTTAAACTATATCAATTCGGGCCCAGTCAAATGCTACGTAATTCCAGTTTCGTTTATTTAGGCTTAAATTTTCATATCAACCTACATCCGTATCTGTTGCAGATATGCCGACATACCGATGCCCGATATACTCCACATTCGCTGCCAAATTCGGTGCTCATCATCCGGTTCAAGCTATGATCAAATCCGGACCCAGTAAAATGAAGCGTATTTGCAGTTTTGCATATTCAGGATTAAGTATTCAAACCAACGTATGTCCGTTTCTATTGCAGATATGTCGACAATTCGATGCGCGTTATAACGCACGCTTGCTGCCTAATATAGTACACATCAGCCGGTTTGTGCTATGTCGACTCTAGTTTCTGACAAATTCAGCGTAATTGTAATTTTGTGCATAAAAAGGATCACATAAGCTAATCAACGTATATCTGTTTGCATAGCAGACATGCCGACAATACTATGCGAGTTATATTCCACATTTGCTGCCAAATACAGTGCACATCCTCGTGTTTTACTTTGTATCAACTCCGTTCACGGTCAAATCCCATGTCACTACAGATTTGCATTTTCAGGCTTAAATATTCAAATCAACGTATCTCCGCTTCAATTGCAGATATGCCGACCATTCGATGCGCTTATACCCCACATTTGCTGCCAAATATGAGTCACATCACCAGGTTTGTGCTATATTGAATTTGATACTGTAAATGCAGTATAATTGTAATTTTGTGGATTTTTGTCAGAAATATTAAACTCAACGTATCTCCGTTTCTAATGCAGATATGACAACATATCGATGCGCGTTGTACTCTTAATTTGCTCTGAATATCGCACATTCTCGTTAACCTTATCAACTCTTTTCCCGTCATTCAATTGTTTACAGTTTTGTATAATCTAATTTATGGTTAGGAAAAGTCTGTTTTGTTTGTTTGCTATCAGGTATGTTTATGCGATGCGCGTTATATTCAACATTTACTGCCAAATGCGATGCACATCATCCGGTTTGAGCTATTTCAAATCGGGACCCAGTCAAATGATACGTAATTCCAGTGTTATTAATTTGCTTAAATACTCAAATAGACCTACATTCATTTCTAATGCAGATATGGCGACATACGGATGCGAGTTATATGCTCCAAATTTGCTGCCAAATACATTGCTCATCATCCGGTTCCGTCTATGTCAAATCCGGAGCCAGTCAAACCCAGCGTAGTTGCAGTTCCGCATATTCAGGCTTGAATAATCAAAAAACTTATTTCCGTTTCTAATGCAGATAAGTCGACAATTCGATGCGCGTTGTACTCCACATTTGCTCTTAAATGCATTGCTCATCAGCTAGTTTGCGCTATGTAAACTGTGGCCATTGACAAATCCAACGTAATTGCAGCTTTGCGTAATCAGGCTGATATATTCATAAACACGTACTTCCGTTTCTATTGCAGATATGTTGACATTTAGATGCGCGTTATATTTCATATCTGATGCCATGTCCAGTGCGCAACATCCGGTTTACGATATGTCAACTCCGGTGCCCGACAATTTCAGCGTAATTGCAATCTTGCTTGCTCAGGCTTAAATATTCAAACCAACGTATCTCCGTTTCTACTCCAGATATGTGGACAATTCGATGTGCCTTGTGCTCCACATATCTTCCCAAATGCAGCGCACACCAGCCAGTTAGCTTTACGTTCACTCTGGGCCAAGTCAAATCCTGCATGGTTGCAGTTTTTCATATTTAGGTTTATATATTTAGTAGAATGTATCTCCGCTGCTATGAGCTGTGTGTCGAGAATTCGATGCGCGTTATGCTCCAAATTTGCTACAAAATGGAACGCTATTCAGCCGGTTGGTGCCATGTCAACTATGGTCCTTGTCAAAACCAGTGTAATTGCAGTTATGTATATTCATACCTAAATATTCAAAGAAACGTATCTCCGCTTCTATTGCCGGTATGTCGAATTGCGATGTGCGTTTTCTTCCACATTTGCTGCCAAATACAGTGCACGTGATCCGATTTAAGCTATGGCACCTATGGTCACTGTCAAATCCAGCGTATATGCGGTTTTTTTAATTTAGGTTGAAATATTCAATTCCACGCAACTACAGGTATGACGATAATTTGAAGTGCATTACGCTCGTCTTGCTCTTCAACGCCTTCAAGGATTTTGTCTCCCCGCTATTGGTACTTTCTAGATACCCTATGGATATGTTAATAAGTACTTATAGGGCACGCAATGCCAGATCAATTATTGTATTAAGAAATGTCTTGTTTCATTTGGAGGAATGCGGTTGTTCTTTTTCCGATTGCTGAACAATTTCTGCGTCACACCCGTCAAAAAATGGCATGCAGCTACACAGTGACAGATACCATGAATGTTCAAATTTTCCACTTTACGCGTGTTTAGGACAGATGTCGCACCTTTAGTCGAAAGTGATTCCACACTGTATCAGCAGAAGCTAAATCGATTAAATTGCCGCTCTTATATTTCCAAATACAGGAAGGGTGCTTTAACATAGATAACGTGGCCAAAACATCACAAGGCAAATTTTTTAATTGTTAATGATACGCTTCGTAATACAATCACATTTGTATATACTATTTTTCTCGTTTCCTCTCATTTCATGTTCGTGTTAATCTCAAGATATAGGCTCAGTATAAAAGAAGGATTAACACTTATCTTGGAGCTGAGTGGAGTAAAGAAAGTTTAATTGAAGCATTGTGTCGAATGAAAGCTGAATAAAGAGGCAAATCTGAAGCGGTGCGATATTGGAATTCCAATATTGGATATAAGAATTCTAGGAAGATACCTTGGAACTAACAGTACTGCGAAAATTCTATTATAACCTGGGAGCAACCATTCATAATCATTTTCTCTGTCTATTATTATGTTATATCTGTTAATAATAATATGTAATTTCTTGTCCTTCTCTTTATCTCTTCAGATCTCGTAGGGGAAGAAAATGAATGTCGTCTACGTGTTGTAGACCCATTCTTCAACTATTGCAACGTAACTATCCCTGGCATTACAGTACGTGTCTTACAATGGGCCACGATATTTTAGGTGAAATCTAGGTATCTACATTTACGAGTTTCATAGCTTCCCTGCGACAGCTGTAACTTAATGCATAACAGGTTTTGGCACGCCTTTATCATGCAAATAACTGTATCAGTGCAATGAAAGCGAGGCTATTTTAACGTTGCGGTGTAGATTCTTTACACAGTAAAAGTCTTCAACCAATATTGTGGTAAGGCGGCCACAGCCTATATGTAAATCGGGCATTAGAGGCACGTGCTAGGTAATGTACAGACCAATTGTACGGTAGAGATTCGGTTGTAGGTGCTGCATGGTTCGTACAAATCAGCACTAAATTGTTGCAGCTCTTCATTCCCCTTCGGTCACTGAGAATTATTCACTGCCATTACGACAATTGTCAACAGTGACTTAGTTCTGATTCCTTACACACTCGATTAGCATTATTTCAATTGTGATATATTGTTGTGAATTGATTCACCGCTTATCGATTTTTCCGATGAAAATCCTTTTCTGAGCGAAGGCAATGTGTACATGAATGCACAAGACAGATTCCGCAATGCCCTTAGATACACAGTATTCAAGATTCAACTTGGTCGCTTTCTACCCGGTCAGTACAAGCGCGAATGAGCACGAATTCATTAGATATGTCGGAGTTACATTAGAGTTTAGGGCACGTAACGCTTCTTCGTTTGAATTCGCCATCGTTTTACAAAGCGGGGATTATATTTACGCGTATATGCAAGATTTTACAAACTATGATGAATATTGAGTCTAATGAATAATAAGCTTAACAAGTAATAAGTAACACGAATAATATGACTAACAAACAATAAGACTAACGAATAATAAGACTAATGGATAATATGATTAACGAATAATATGTTTTATGATTAATAAGTTTACAGGATAATGAAATTAACGAATAATCTGTTAAATGAATGCGATTAACAAAGTGCTTGTGTTCAAACGAATCCACGGCCAACGGGATAACCCTTTACTATGCGTAGAATAATTTTAGACACCAAAAATACGAATACTGAGACGCTCGGTATACTGCTCGATATGTCACTCTTCAAGGCGATCACACGAAAGCCTAAACTGATGAAATTCTTTCTCCCTGTACGAATGCGTTTCATTTGTTATATGCTCGCTGGATGCATCGAGAAGGTTCCAAGCGCCGTTGCTAGGCAACTTCCGCCAAAAGTTTGTTGTATACTCGTTGGAAGCATCGAGAGAGTTCCAAGCGCCGTTGCTAGGCAACCACTGTCTGGAGTTTGATTCTTAATACAACGTGTGTCCCATTATATCGACACCTCCAAAATACAATCCTATGTGGCCAGGCTCGTTCTTGAGGCCGTATGCCGCCACAATCACATTTCTAGGAAAAACCATACAACCGTTCCACACCTTCGTCAGGCAAAACGTTTATCCCGTGGCCGTGGCTACGTGCGGCGACCAGTTGTCACCTCGAACCCTATTTCGCTATCACAAATTTCGAACAATTACAACTATGATAAGATCTAAGCTAAAGCATTAGAGGACTCTTCCCAAAATTGCAAACGGAGGGCTCCGGTTTTCCTTTCATCTCCGACAGATATATATGTCGGAAATGGAAGGACACCGGAGCCATCCTATTGGAACTTTGGGAAAACTCCTTAATACTGTAATCTAGATTCTACCAAAGCCGTAATTAAGCAATTGCCGTCATTCAATCCGATTGTATTTGTTCGAGATTTGTGATAGTGAGCTTAGGCTCGAGGCGACAACCAGTCGCCGAACGTAGCCGCGGTCAAGGGATGAACGTTTTGTCTAACAAAGGCATGGAGTAATTCTATATCTCTCCTTAAAAGAAATAGTTGTAGCGGCACTCAACAGGAAACGTTCCAACGGTTTCAGTCCCGTGGCTCACCACACGCAGACCCCATTCTTCGGGTAAGATAATTACCAGATGTCGATGCATCTCCGCAGTACATGTTCAGTTAGCCTGAGGACCTGTTATAAATCTTACGATTTAGTTAACTAAAGTCCTTCAAGCAGACAAGCAGTCTCTGTCACAACTACGGGAAGATAGGAGAAATCTATTTTTCTCACGAACGACGCTTCTCGTTAGGAACTTTCCCTCAAGGGCGGCTAGCATCCTGCTCTAACCACCAACATGGAAACTGATCAATTAACAGTAACGTCAATTTCCCTCACTTTCATAAGGAAGGCTTTTCTCCACGAAACCGACGATCTCGTGCCCTTAGACACAGCCATCATAGCTTTCCCTTGCAGCATCATCGTGCCGGAAAGTCATTCTCTCGTGTGGTCACGTAAGCGAGTTACGTAGCGTCTTTACGTTCGGTGGTTATTCTATGTTTTGACAAAGAGTGAGTTGAGTAATACATGTGTCGTAGACAAGGAAGTTGGGTACAACTTGGACTTTGGAAGAAAGTGCATTCTGTTATCGCTTTGACCGCGTGTTCGTTAATGAACCTAGGATCATTACCATTAGCTTCTCGAGTATGAAATTAAATATCGACTATTAAAGTAAATATCTCCTCTATTGCATAACAACAACGCATATTCCAAATGAAGATTCGTTTTACGCCCCTAACCCTAATCATAATGTGAAGCCGACATATATATATATATATATATATATATATATATATATATTATGACGATGACCCAGCATTCTCACCCGGAACCGGAAATCGCAGTGTACCGTGACGAGCAGCACATATATAAGGCTCCATTCTCAGCCAGACCGTCAGTTGTGCTCCAGCAACAGTAGAAGCAACATGGAGTTTTTTAGATCTCTATTACGCGTCGTTGGTTCGTACGTGCCAAGAAAGGTGGATATCATTTCCGAACTACCACTGGAGGTTTCGCACTTGATACTTCGAAAATTAGATCCCTCGTCCCTGCAGAGCGCCGCGCTTGTCTCGCGCAAATGGTTCAACGTATGTAGATCCGACAAGTGCCTACGGCGGAGAGCAAGACGTCACATCCGACATACGAGAAAGCGGGTCAGGATGCAGTTTCTCGGACCAGCAGCCGCTAAAGCTGCCAACCAAGAAGCAAGAAGTAGAGTACGTGGTGAGAGGAACCTAGGGCACGAAGCAAGCTTATCCGCTGCTCGCGCGGCGGTCGACGTTAGAAGGTTACGTGGTCCTCAAAAAATTTCGATGCGAAATCGTCCCATCGATGTTGGACCACTAAAATGTATTAGACTCTAATTGATAGTTTGTACCTTAATTTGACTGCTGGCTTTTGCGAGTACTTGAAACGGTCTTGTCCGGCGAAAATGATTCAGAACTGTAGCCTAAAGCTTCAAATAAAATGGTTTCATTGAGACGACAATTTATTTCAGACGCGCTAATTTTCTGACGAAATATCGGCAATGTAACTTACTTTGACACTGAGTCGTGTAATGCGTTTCATTCTTTCGGTCAAAGTGGAATACTATCATTATCGTAACAGGCCCACTATTGAATATCAAATACAACGTATCACCGCTGCAATTGGAGATTTGTCGCTAGTTAGATGCGAGATGTACTCCTCAATTGCTGCCAAATGTAGCGCACATAACCCGGTTCGCGTTATGTCAACACTGGACCCAATAAAATCCAGCATAATTGCAGTTTTGCGAATTCTGTCTTAAATATTCAACTCCACGAATCTCTGTTTCTATTGCAGATATGCCGACAATTCGATGCGCGTTATACCGCACATTTGCTGCCAAATACAACTATACAACTATTTCATTTAAGGAGAGATATAGAATTACTCCATGCCTTTGTTAGACAAAACGTTCATTTGAAGGAAATGAAATACTTGCTGCTCCAAGTGTGATGAAGATGTATAAGGACGCTTCCAATCGCGAAGCAGTTCCAAACGTGAAGAACTTTCGAACTCGTAGTACTTCCAAAAAGTGAGTCAAGAACTTTCAAACGTTCTACTCGATATTCGAATTGGGAATGAAATCTCCGAGCTAGTTGCCGAGTTTATATAGTGGCCAATGTGTTCCATGTTTGCCACTACCACGTGGATTAAGACTTTTAGGCCCCCACCCTAGTTAGCACGCAGGTAAAGCTGTTAATTTGTTGGCTGTATGAAACATTGTTCAAGGGACAGACGGATTAGTGCGCGCGATGCTCGGGTCAGGTATACGAAACCTTCTTCTTAATTGCCAACTATTACAGTTCGAGAATGCTTCTGAGGATAAAGAATCACAATAGAGTTGGAGCAAAATGCGATTGTAATTTATTAATAGTCGTCGAGTAGGAAGCGAATACATTGCTTTTTTTAGATAATGTCTTTTTAGTTATGTGCTTGCTACTAGAAGTAAGTGCATACAAGGGTTTCATCACTTGAGAAAGTTTAGGAATGAATTTTCGGAAATAAGAGGCCAAACCGATAAACTGCCTAAGCTGTGTGACGGTCGACGGTGCAGGTAAAGAATTCAAAGCTTGTATTTTTCCCGGGTTTGGACGAACTTCTCCGTTACGAATTACATATCCCAAATAAAGTACCGACGTCTTCAGAAAGGAACATTTAGCGAAATTAAAAGAAAATGCGGCGTTTACGAGGGTGTTTAGCACAATGTGCAACCTTTCTAGAGCTTGGTCTATTGATTCGGCAATTATTAGAACGTCGCCCAAATAAACAACGACATACGAATAAGCGAGGTCGCATAAGGCTCTGAGAATGGCTCTCTGGAAAACGTCTGGTGCATTTTTTCAACCCAAACGGCATCTTTACGTAATCGTAATGACCGTCGGGTGTAACGAACTCTGTATATTCCGTCGAGTTATGATGAATGGGAATCTGGTAAAATCCGCTGGCCATGTCCAGGCTAATGAAGTATCTCGCACTCCGCAATCTCGCGATTTGATCAGCAATAAGGAGTAAGGGACACCGATCCGCGACGTATATTTATTTAACGCTCGGAAGTCCACACACAATATGTCTGTGCCATCCTTCTTCTTCACGAGTAACATGGGGCTCGCGAACGGCGAATAACTAGGTCTTACAATTTTTGCTCTAATTAATTCGCCTATTCTCTCGCGTACTATTCTTCGCTCTCCCTCGCTAAGCCTGTAGGGGCGTCTTTGCACGTCGACGTTGGGATCAATTAGCCGTATATGGAAACGCGGATTCGATTCAATATCATTGTCCAAAAAACACAGATTATTTTATTATGGACTCATGTTCAAGACTGTTAGGTAAAGGGAGTGTGGGTATTTTTTGTCCATTTGGAGTTCTATTTTTTAATGAATTAGGATTAATGAATTAGAAAATTATTTTTTCATTGGCATTCGACAAATATATCGTTTGCGATGGACGTGGTGGAAGTATATATAATGACGACGAAGAAATCCAAAACTGTGTGATCGAAATCCACTGCGGGGAAAACGTAGTTGCTCTTTCGCGTGATTCAGCTGATATCTACGAAGCGCCGTTTGATTGTAGAATCTTTTTTCACAGTACATGCAGTTGTAGACTTTCGGTACTGCGGAAACGTCCTTTTCTTTATCCTGGTTGGGCGTGGTGTTTGTTCCATTATTCTGACAATCGTTATACTCTATTATCTGCTCACTGCTTTCCATAGTCGGCGCCATTTGAATTTGTTTCATATCGTACAAGTTGTACAACTCTGAATTAAGCAGAATATTCTCCATCTGCGACAACGCAGAGGCATCGACGAGGAGCGCTAAGGTCTACAACATTTCGTACTCAAATTTCAGTCAATAAGAAGTCGGAATTCTATTGGAATTGAAGGGATAATGTAAATTTAGAACCGATCTTTTATGGAGAAGTATAAAATTTATTTAGTATAAAGTGCAACACAACTTATGTGTGATGATCTTTTTATACACATGTAAGATATTAATCGCTATTTCAAGGTTTCAGACTATATATATGTATATTTTATAAAATGTTTCATAGACAGAATTAGAATGTCAAAACATCAGTTACAGTTTAATAAAGTAGTTTCCAAGTTGTATTAATTTATCGGTCAGAAGATTCTTCTTCCGTTTCATTCGTCGTGCTGTCGCGTGCTGCGAGAATTGCTTTTGCTTTCATAATGGCGAGCAGCTGGAGATATGGATGTGCTGCAGGATCGTCTTCCGTTTCTCCCGTGTCTCCCATCAGGTGGAATAAAAGGAGACGATGCAGGGCATATCTGCGTACTGAATTCACCACATGGGCAAGCATAATTTACCAGAACATAGTTCGGTGGTAGATCTTCCGCAGATTGCGGTATGACATGCAAGTTGTTATATCCAAGTCGACATTCCTCCATCGTTTTGTTATAAGGAACAATCTGGAAAAATAAAATTAAGATAGATAAATAAAGAATAAAATTCACGAATTGTTTGAAAAATCAGGGGAAGAGACGGTTTGAAGGAAATGAAATACTTCCAGCTCCAAGTGTGATGAAGATGTATAAGGACGCTTCCAATCACGAAGCAGTTCCAAACGTGAAGAACTTTCGAACTCGAAGTACTTCCAAAAGTGAGTCAAGAACTTTCAAACGTTCTACTCGATATTCGAATTGGGAATGAAATCTCCGAGCTAGTTGCCGAGTTTATATAGTGGCCAATGTGTTCCATGTTTGCCACTACCATGTGGATTAAGACTTTTAGGCCCCCACCCTAGTTAGCAGGCAGGTAAAGCTGTTAATTTGTTGGCTGTATGAAACATTGTTCAAGGGACAGACGGATTAGTGCGCGCCATGCTCGGGTCAGGTATACGAAACCTTCTTCTTAATTACCAATTATTACAGTTCGAGAATGCTTCTGAGGATAAACAATCACAATAGAGTTGGAGCAAAATGCGATTGTAATTTATTATTAGTCGTCGAGTAGGAAGCGAATACGTTGCTTTTTTTTAGATAATGTCTTTGTTAGTTATGTGCTTGCTACTAGAAGTAAGTGCATACAAGGGTTTCATCACTTGCGAAAATTTAGTAATGAATTTTCGGAAATAAGAGGCCAAACCAATAAACTGCCTAAGCTGTGTGACGGTCGACGGTGCAGGTAAAGAATTCAAAGCTTGTATTTTTCCCGGGTTTGGACGAACTTCTCCGTTACGAATTACATATCCCAAATAAAGTACCGACGTCTTCAGAAAGGAACATTTAGCGAAATTAAAAGAAAATGCGGCGTTTACGAGGGTGTTTAGCACAATGTGCAACCTTTCTAGAGCTTGGTCTATTGAGTCGGCAATTATTAGAACGTCGCCCAAATAAACAACGACATACGAATAAGCGAGGTCGCCTAAGGCTTTGAAAATGGCTCTCTGGAAAACGGCTGGTGCATTTTTTCAACCCAAACGGAATCTTTACGTAATCGTATTGACCGTCGGGTGTAACGAACTCTGTATATTCCGTCGAGTTAGGATGAATGGGAATCTGGTGAAATCCGCTGGCCATGTCCAGGCTAATGAAGTATCTCGCACTCCGCAATCTCGCGATTTGATCAGCAATAAGGAGTAAGGGATACGGATCCGCGACGTATATTTATTTAACGCTCGGAAGTCCACACACAATCTGTCTGTGCCGTCCTTCTTTTCACGAGTATCATGGGGCTCGCGAACGGCGAATTACTAGGTCTTACAATGTTTGCTCTAATCAATTCGCCTATTCTCTCGCGTACTATCCTTCGTTCTTCCTCGCTAAGCCTGTAGGGGCTTCTTTGCACGGTAACGTTGGGATCAATTAGCCGTATTTCTAACTGGCCCGTACTGACGCGAGCACGCGGGAAACCCGTAATGAACGATTCTTTAAATTTCTCGAGAACAGAGATTAACCGGTCTTTATCGTTACCGATCACATCCGTGTCAACCTCGTTAATGTTAACCGCATCTTCCGCGACTTTACTACAGGCGTTAACGATCTTCGTTTTACAAATAACTATGTTTTTTTGCGTGATATATACGTCGAATCCTTGACTTAAAATCTCGCGACCAATCATGATATCGTACTTTAAGTAATCATCGGCAAGGACATGAAAGACTATCTCCAATGTAGAACCGTTAATACATACAGTGGACAAGATCTGAGAGGTACTGTTAACGCAAGTGTTTCCTATGCCTCGCAGTACTACTACATCGGTTATTCGCTTGCCAGAAAATTTCGAGGCTATAGATTCTTTAATTAATGAGCATTCGGCTCGAGAATCGAAATAAAATGAGAACGACTCACCCAGATGACTTAATCTACCAGCTGGAGAGTCCACCACGCAGGAGTCGACTCGACGTTCGTTCTTGGAGCCGGTTTTTTTGTCCTGCAGTAACGGACAATTAGGTGCGATATGGCCCTCCGCACGACACTTAAAAGCAAACCACCTTGGACGATGTGGCTGAGCGACTCCTGTTCTGGTGTTGTGTATCCTTCCGCTGTTCGCTACGCATCCTCTTGCGACACTCCCTTATTTTATGTCCGTATGTACCACAGTAATGGCACCTCACCTGGTGGTCCGATAACTTGCGTCGTTTGGCTTCAGGTTCCGCCGGTGGATTTCTTGACAAAAATGTTGGCTGATCGTCGTGAGGAAGAACTCTCATTTCATCATGAAATTGGTCCTCCGTCTTGATATTATTCGCGAGCGTTAGTCGTCGAAAGCGTTGATCTTGTGAACTTAGCATATAAAGGGCGAGGGCATTGATCACTTCGGGCATCGTTAGATCTTGCAACTTCATCTGCAGCATGGAACGGAGGCGGCTACCAAAAGCCCCTGAAGATTCGGTCTTCGACGGTCGTTCTGTGGATATCCTTATTAACGCCGAGGCGGCTGTCTCTCTGCCACCAAAACGCGAAAGGAATTGTTCCTTAAACGTTGGCCAGGTAAACTTTTCACCGCGCACTATTTGTGAAAGCCAATGCGCAGCAGAACCCTTTAGGGCGCGATTTAGAGCAGAAAGTAACGCACTATCTTGTATCGGGTAGTCTTTCAAAATCACATCGACATATGAGCACCACGCGGATGGATCGGCGCCCGCGCCTTCAGGGTCAAAACGTGGTAACGTTACATCCTTAGGTTCCGTACTCGGTCTTTGCTCCCTCGGCTGAGATAACCGGTCCACGATTCTCATGAATTGTTCCATGGTTATACATGGACTCGATCCCACTTCTGATGTCGGGTTAGTGGTAGGATTGGGGCTGCGGGCGCTTGATGAGCCTTCACGGGCATTTGCCATTGTTGAGGTACAACGTATAATTTATTAACACAAGTCTTGATACAACGGAGTTTACAAGTAATCGCAGTGGTTGCGCCCTCGGAGCACTAGTGACGATGGACTTAGGTTCGTAACGAATCCGCGGTCAACGGGATGATAGTAGTGCGTACTCGCAAAGTTCAAGACAGACACTATATTCACTGATCGTAAAGGCAGTATTCTTTTCGTCAAAGAGATCGCACAAGAGAAAGAATCTCAGTCTCGGTGATGCCACCGAGGAAAACTATATGGGGTGTGTCTAAGGACACGCGGTCATCGGATTCGTGGAGAAGAGTATTCGCTCGAAGAGTGAGGGAAATTGACGTAACTGTTAATTGGTCAATTTCCCTGTCGATGGTTAGGGAAGGGTGCCAGCCGCCCTTAAGAGAAAGTTGCTAGCGGGAATCGTCGTTCGTGAGAAAAACTGATTCCTCTTAACTTGCCATAGCTGGAACAAAGACTGTTTGTCCGTTTGAAGGACTTTAGCTAAATCCTAAGATTTATAGCGGGTCCTCGGGCTAGCTGCACATGTACTGTGGAGACGCATCGACATCTGGTAATCATCTTACTCGAAGAATAGAATCTGCGTGTGGCGAGTCACGGAACAGAGACCGTCAAGATGTTCACTGTCGAATGTCGCTACAACTATTTCCTTTTTTTAAGAAGGGCTCTAAAATTACTTCTATGCCTTTGTTGGAAAAACGTTCATCCCTTGACCGCGGCTAAGTTCGGCGACTGGTTGTCGCCTCGAGCCCAAGTTCACTATCATAAATCTCAAACAGATGTAATTTGGTTAGGCGACGACATTTGTCAAATTACAGCTACGCTAGACTTTATATTACAATGTTACGGTGTTTCCCGAGGTTCCGAGGAGAGGTTCCGGTGTTCTTTTCATCTGCGACATATATATATATATATATATATATATATTATTTATATGTCGGGGAGACGTTAAGATTTGATCTGGGGTTGTGGGCGCGAAACGAATCTACACTCAGATTAGATGTGGTCGTTATGCAATAGAGGAGATATTCGCTAGTGCAGGTATGATTATCACAGAATCTGACAAGTAGACGCGACAAACAGATACTCGAGAAACTAATGACAATGATC
Organism: Bombus balteatus; assembly: GCA_019201815.1. Classification (NCBI taxonomy): domain Eukaryota; kingdom Metazoa; phylum Arthropoda; class Insecta; order Hymenoptera; family Apidae; genus Bombus; species Bombus balteatus. The sequence continues at coordinate 113,642 of JAFJHM010000059.1, read as the reverse complement.
TTAGGTTCCATAACGAATCCGCGGCCAACGGGATGATAGAGATACGTTCTCGCAAAGTTCAAGTCCGACCGATCGTAAAGGCAGTATTCTTTCCGTCAATGAATTCGCACAAGAGAATGAATCTCAGTCTCGGTGATGCCACCGAGGAAAACTATATGGGGTGTGTCTAAGGACACGCGGTCATCGGATTCGTGGAGAAAAGTCTTCGCTCGGAAAGTGAGGGAAATTGACGTTACTGTTAATTGGTCAATTTCCATGTCGATGGTTAGGGAAGGGTGCTAGCCGCCCTTAAGAGAAAGTTGCTAGTGGGGAGCATCGTTCATGAGAGAAAAAACAGATTTCTCTAACTTCCCATGGTTGGAACAAAGACTGTTTATCCGTTTGAAGGACTTTAGCTAAATCCTAAGATTTATAGCGGGTCCTCGGGCTAGCTGCACGTACTGTGGAGACGCATCGACATCTGGTAATCATCTTACTCGGAGAATAGAATCTGCGTGTGGCAAGTCACGGAACAGAGACCGTCAAGATGTTCACTGTCGAATGTCACTACCACTATTTCCTTCTTTTTCTAAGAAGAGCTCTAGAGTTACTTTCATGCCTTTGTTAGACGGAACGTTCATCCCTTGACCGCGGCTACGTTCGGCGACTGGTTGTCGCCTCGGGTCCAAGCTCACTATCATAAATCTCAAACAATTAGAATTGGACTAAACGACGACATTTGTTTAATTACCGCTACATTAGAATCTAGATTACAGTATTGAAGGAGTTTTCCCGGAGTTCCAAAGGGAAGGCTCCGGTGTCTTTCCATCTCCGACACGGCCATCCTGACTATCACACGTCCTCGTGTGTAACTAAAATATTGAGTTTTCTAACATTAGACTCGATACAACTAATATTGTCTATAATTTAACTTAATGTCCGAATAAGGCAAGGGTCCAGTGCAACAACAAAGTTTTGTTCGGAGGTTTGACAACAAGAGAAATAAGAAAGAACAAGAATTAGTAACGTTGTAATTAGTATTCAAACTGCTAGTTGCATCCTGTTGGTTATCAGTCGGGTCATAACGGCATGATGGACCATTCTCGATTTCGCACCCCACTGGATCTCGTTTTTATAGATCGTATGAGCACATAGAGCTTTGTTCCACGGTCTCACTGGACTTTACCATACTGCTGCCCCAAAAGCATGTGAACTACGTCTACGTTCTCAGTTGAACTTTACCATACTATCGCCCCGAGAAGCATGTGAACTACATCACACGTCCTCGCTGAGCTTTACCATACTATCGCCCCGAGAAGCATGTGAACTACATCACACGTCCTCACTGAGCTTTACCATACTATCGCCCCGAGAAGCATGTGAACTACATCACACGTCCTCACTGAGCTTTACCATACTATCGCCCCGAGAAGCATGTGAACTACATCACACGTCCTCACTGAGCTTTACCATACTATCGCCCCGACTATAAGCATGTGAACTACATCACACTTCCTGGCTTTACATACTAGCCCCGAATGTACTAATCCACGTCCTCACTGAGCTTTACCATACTATCCCGCACATGTAACTATCACACTCCTCTTTTTACCTTTCCAGGTGTTATAGGCATTGATTCTTTCGAGATCGGGGTGCTCATATCGTCGTGGTCACTGTTGTTGCCGTCACTACAGACATCCAACTCAGCAGGAATACAACTATCTGGCATTTTCCTCAATCTATCATGACTGTACTTGTACGATCGTTTACCGCCAAATGTCTTTAAGATATACCTGTCTCTTTCCAAAACTTCTGCTACTACGAATGGACCTCTAAATTTTGAATCTAGTTTGGTTTGGTTTCTTTCCTCATTTTTGTGTAATACAAAATCACCGAGGTTAACCCTAATCACTATAGCTTTAGTCTTATCGAATCTATCCTTATCGTCTGGCACTAGTTTCCATCTCCCTTATTGCCTATCGTCTTATATTGAGGATATCGACTCCCCTTTCTTCTATGCTGTCGGGTAACAACAGGTCGTATGGTTTTGCAGTTCTACCGATTAGTAGTTCCAGTGGGCTCGAATTAGTCACGCGGTTGGTGGTGCGACTCAAAGCCAACTGTATTTCCCCAATCGCGTCTTGCCATGGCCGCCCGGTCGTTTCTACCGTTGCAAACGTATTCTTTAACGTTCCCATTACACGCTCTACCTGCCCATTGGCTCTACTGGCACCGGTCGCCATCAAGTGAATTTTAATTTGTCTACTTTCACAGAAACCCTGAAATTCTTTATCCGTAAAACATCTTCTTTGATCTGCTATTATCCGGCAGGGACTGTCGAATAAAAATATAGCGGACTTAAGTGCTTTGATAGTGTTAAGGGAATCTATCTTACGGTTATGCTGCAGGTATACAAATTTCGTGAAGGCATCGATCAAAACAATGACGTATTCTTTAGCGTCGTTTTTGCCGCTTAGCTTGCCCGTTATGTCCGTGTGCACTGTATGCCAAGGTATGCTGGTCTTAGGTATAGGATGTAGTTCGGCTTGTATTTTACCTGAACTTGCCTTCGAAACTCGACAAGCATGACAGTTCTCTACGAATCTGCGAACCTACTTCGCCATCCCTTCGAACAAGTAATACTCGTACAGTTTCTCGAGCGTTTTATCCCAACCTAAGTGCATAATTGACTGGTGTACACGGTTAATAACGGACCATCTAAGACCTCTTGGAACAATGGGTAAACAGAGAGTCCTGCCTTTCCTTCGTATCCTACGGTAAAGGGTACCGGACCGTAATTCGTACGTATTCGCGATGTCTTCCGCGAGCTCGTCGCTTTGCAACTTTTCGACGATTTCCGAAATTTGAGGGTCACGACGTTGTTCTGCTAATAGCCCGTCTTCGGAGATCTCGGCCCGATTAATCTCTTTCTCTACGATTTTGTTGATCATACGGCGATTCAAGTCTACGGGGTCTCGCGAAAAGAAATCTACGTGGGCCATTCGTTTACCCTCTCGATACATGATGTCAAAATCAAATGTTTGCAAATAAGCCCACCACCTATAAACCTGGTCGTTTAAATTTACTTTGTTGCTGGAGGCTTTCAAAGAATTACAGTCGGTAACAACTAGGAATATCCGCCCATGTAAATAGTGTCGGAAATGCTTGACGTCGCTTACTACTGCTAATGTCTCCAGTTCGTACGAATGATATCTCGATTCCGCGGGACTGGTCCTTTTACTGTAATATTCAATGACTCTATTTTTACCTTCAACCTTATGCATTAAAATGGCCCCATATCCCTCGGAACTAGCGTCGGTATGTAATTCTATCGGATAATTGGGGTCAAATATCATTAACACTGGCGCGTCGGTCAGAATGGAGATTACTTTTGTCCTTATTTTCTTTTTTTTTTGTGCCTGTCCGCCCATGCTATATTTTTATTGTCGGACGTAAGTGCATACAAAGATCTCATCAGTTGTGGAAATTTAGGGGACGAACTTCCCCGTTATGCATTACATATCCCAAACAGAGTACTGATGTCCTTAGAAAAGAACACTTCGAAAAGTTAAAAGAGAACCCGGCGCTTACGAGGGTATCTAACACGGTGTACAATCTTACTAAAGCTTGATCTATCGAGTCGGTAGTAATTAAAACATCCTCTAAATAGACAACAACGCGCGAATGTGCGAGGTCGCCTAAGTCCTTGAGAGCGGCCCTCCGAAAATAACGGACGGTGCATTTTTTCAGTCTAAACGGCATCGTTATGTACTCGTATTGTCCGTCGGGAGTGACGAACGCTGTATACTCCGTCGAATTAGGATAAACGGGAATTTGGTGAAACCCGCTGACTATGTCCAAGTGAATAAAGTATCGCGCCTTTTGCAATCTCACGATTTGATCCGCGATACGGGGTAGGGGATACCGATCCGCGACCGTATTTTTTTTTAACGCTCAAAAATCGACGCACAGTCTATTCGAACCGTGCCTTTCCTTTACGAGTAGCATAGGGCTTGCGAACGGTGAACTACTAGGTCTTATGATCTTTGCCCTAATTAGTTCGCTGATTCTTTCACGTACTATCCTGCGCTCTTCCTCGCTAAGTCTATAAGAACTTCTTTGTATGGTGATGTTAGGATCAATTAATTGTATTTCTAGCTGGCCTGTATTTACGCGAGTACGTAGGAAATCCGCAACGGATGAATCTTTGAATTTTTGAGAGGAGGAATTAATCGACTTTTATCATTACCATGCACTTCGATGTCAACTTCATTGATATCGATCCCGTTTCCAGCGGTTTTATCACAGACATCAATTATTTTGCTTTACACATAGCGATGCTATTTCGTGTAATGTTACGTCAGAACCCTGACTTAAAATTTCACGACTAATCGCGATATCATATTTTAAGCAACTATCAGCGGGGACATGAGAAATTATCTTTCAATATAAAATCATTAATACACACAATAGACAAAATGGAAGGTGTACGTTTACTACAGATATTTCCTACTTTTCGCATTACTACGTCAATAGTTCTTTTTCCCGAGAATCACGAGGCTACAGATTCTTTAATTAGCGAACACTCGGCTTCAGAATCGGAGTAAAATGGAAACGACTCACCCAGATGACTTGGTCTACCAGTTGACGCTTCCACTGCGTAGAAGTCGACTCGACGTTTGTTATTGAAATTATAGTTTCCTTTCAGGGCACTGTTTCGTAAAAAGATTTCCGTCCGTAATCAGATTGATAGCTGCGCCCATGCAGCGAGGTCGGAGCACGTGATTTTAAGGGTTAAAACGTGATAACGAAAAGCTGTCAGGTTTCGCACTCGATTTTTGCACTAGCGATTGAATTAACTCGCGTACGATGGTCGTAAGCTCTAGCACTGTTAAAATCGGTACTGATCCCACTTCTGATGTCGGGGAGACGTTAAGATTTGGTCTAGGGTTGTGGGCGCGAAACGAATCTACACTCAGATTAGATGTTGTCGTTATACAATAGAGGAGATATTCACTAGTGCAAGTATGATTGTCACAGAATCTGACAAGTAACCGCGATGATAAGATACTCGAGAAGCTAATGACAATGATCCTAGGTTCCATAACGAATCCGCGGCCAACGGGATGATAGAGATACGTTCTCGCAAAGTCCAATTCTGACTGATCGTAAAGGTAGTATTCTTTCCGTCAATGAATTCGCACAAGAGAATGAATCTCAGTCTCGGTGATGCCACCGAGGAAAACTATATGGGGTGTGTCTAAGGACACGCGGTCATCGGATTCGTGGAGAAAAGTATTCGCTCGGAGAGTGAGGGAAATTGACGTTACTGTTAATTGGTCGATTTCCATGTCGATGGTTAGGGAAGGGTGCCAGCCGCCCTTAAGAGAAAGTTGCTAGCGGGAAGCGTCGTTCGTGAGACAAAAACAGATTTCTCTAACTTCCCATGGTTGGAACAAAGACTGTTTATCCGTTTGAAGGACTTTAGCTAAATCCTAAGATTTATAGCGGGTCCTCGGGCTAGCTGCACGTACTGTGGAGACGCATCGACATCTGGTAATCATCTTACTCGGAGAATAGAATCTGCGTGTGGCAAGTCACGGAACAGAGACCGTCAAGATGTTCACTGTCGAATGTCGCTACAACTATTTCCTTCTTTTTCTAAGAAGAGCTCTAGAGTTACTTTCATGCCTTTGTTAGACGGAACGTTCATCCCTTGACCGCGGCTACGTTCGGCGACTGGTTGTCGCCTCGGGCCCAAGCTCACTAACATAAATCTCAAACAAATACAATTGGACTAAACGACGACATTTCTTTAATTACAGCTACGTTAGAATGTAGATTACAGTATTGAGGGGTTTTCTCGAAATTCCAAAGGGAAGGCTCCGGTGTCTTTCCATCTCCGACATATATATAGTCTGAAACCTTGAAATTGCGGTTAATATCTTACATGTGTAATCTCTGCTTCTAATGCAGATATGACGACAAATCGATGCGCGTTGTACTCCTAATTTGCTGCTGAATATAGCGCACATTCTCGTGTTAACGCTGTGTCAACTCTGTTTCCCGTCCATTCCAATGTTATTACAGTTTTGCATAATCAGGCTTCAATATTCAATTGAAGGTATCTTCGCTGCTATTGGTGGTGTGTCGACAAATCTATGCGCGTTATATTCAACATTCGCTGCCAAATAAGAGGCAAAACTTTCGCTTTGCGCTATTTCATCTCTGGTCCCTGTCAAATGCTTTGTCATTGCGGTTTTGCATACTCATGCTCAGATATTCAAAGCAACGTATCTCCGCTCTTTTGCAGATATGTCGCTAATGCGATGCGAGTTATATTCCACATTTACTGCCAAATACAATGCACATCATCCGGTTTAAGCTATATCAATTCGGACCAAGTCAAATGCTACGTAATTCCAATTTCGTTTATTTAGGCTTAAATTTTCAAATCAACCTACATCCGTTTCTATTGCAGATATGGCGACAAATCGATACGCGTTATACTAGACATTTGCTGCCAATTACGGTGCCCATCATCCGGTTTCAGCTATGTCAAATCTGGATCCAGTCAAATCTAGCGTAGTTGCAGTTTTGCATATTCAGCATTAAGAATTCAAATCAACGTATCTCCGTTTCTATTGCAGATATGTCGACAATACAATGCGGATTATATTCCACATGTGCTGCCAAATACAGTGCACATCCTCGTGTTTACGCTGTATCAAATCGGGACCCAATCAAATCAAGCGTATTTGCAGTTTTGCATATTCAGGAATATGTATTCAAATCAACGTATCTCCGTTTGCATAGCAGACATGTCGACAATACAATGCGGATTATATTCCACATGTGCTGCCAAATACAGTGCACATCCTCGTGTTTACGCTGTATCAACTCCGTTCCCGGTCAAATCCAATGTCATTACAGATTTTCATATAAATGCTTCAATATCCAATTGAACGTACCTCCGCTGCTATAGATGGTATGTCGAAGAATCGATGCGCGTTATTATCAACATATGCTGCCAAATACGGGGGCACGACATCCGGTTTTCGTTATGTAAAATCAGGACACTGCCAAACCCATAGTATTAGTAGTTTTGCATATTCAGCATTAAATATTCAAAGCAACGTATCTCAATTTTTATGGCGCAATGACAGACAATTAGATGCGCGTTATATTCCACATATACTGCCAAATACAATGCACATCATACGGTTTAAGCTACATCAAATCGGGACCCAGTCAAATGCTACGTAATTCCAGTTTTGTTCATTTAGGCGTAAATATTCATATCATCCTAAATCCGTTTCTAATGCAGATATGGCGACATACGGATGCGCGATATATTCCACATTTGCTGCCAAATACAGTGCTCATCATCCGGTTTCAGCTATGTCAAGTCTGGTTCCATTCAAATCAAGCGTATTTGCAGTTTTGCATATTCAGGAATATGTATTCAAATCAACGTATCTCCGTTTGCATAGCAGACATGTCGACAATACAATGCGGATTATATTCCACATGTGCTGCCAAATACAGTGCACATCCTCGTGTTTACGCTGTATCAACTCCGTTCCCGGTCAAATCCAATGTCATTACAGATTTTCATATAAATGCTTCAATATCCAATTGAACGTACCTCCGCTGCTATAGATGGTATGTCGAAGAATCGATGCGCGTTATTATCAACATATGCTGCCAAATACGGGGCACGACATCCGGTTTTCGTTATGTAAAATCAGGACACTGCCAAACCCATAGTATTAGTAGTTTTGCATATTCAGCATTAAATATTCAAAGCAATGTATCTCAATTTTTATGGCGCAATGACAGACAATTAGATGCGCGTTATATTCCACATATACTGCCAAATACAATGCACATCATACGGTTTAAGCTACATCAAATCGGGACCCAGTCAAATGCTACGTAATTCCAGTTTTGTTCATTTAGGCGTAAATATTCATATCATCCTAAATCCGTTTCTAATGCAGATATGGCGACACACGGATGCGCGATATATTCCACATTTGCTGCCAAATACAGTGCTCATCATCCGGTTTAAGCTATATCAAATCGGTACCCAATCAAATCAAGCGTATTTGCAGTTTTGCATATTCAGGAATATGTATTCAAATCAACGTATCTCCGTTTGCATAGCAGACATGTCGACAATACAATGCGGATTATATTCCACATTTGCTGCCAGATTCAGTGCTCATCATCAGATTTAAGCTATATCAAATCGGGACCCAATCAAATCAAGCGTATTTGCAGTTTTGCATATTCAGGAATATGTATTCAAATCAACGTATCTCCGTTTGCATAGCAGACATGTCGACAATACAATGCGGATTATATTCCACATGTGCTGCCAAATACAGTGCACATCCTCGTGTTTACGCTGTATCAACTCCGTTCCCGGTCAAATCCAATGTCATTACAGATTTTTATATAAATGCTTCAATATCCAATTGAACGTACCTCCGCTGCTATAGATGGTATGTCGAAGAATCGATGCGCGTTATTATCAACATATGCTGCCAAATACGGGGCACGACATCCGGTTTTCGTTATGTAAAATCAGGACACTGCCAAACCCATAGTATTAGTAGTTTTGCATATTCAGCATTAAATATTCAAAGCAACGTATCTCAATTTTTATGGCGCAATTACAGACAATTAGATGCGCGTTATATTCCACATATACTGCCAAATACAATGCACATCATACGGTTTAAGCTACATCAAATCGGGACCCAGTCAAATGCTACGTAATTCCAGTTTTGTTCATTTAGGCGTAAATATTCATATCATCCTAAATCCGTTTCTAATGCAGATATGGCGACATACGGATGCGCGATATATTCCACATTTGCTGCCAAATACAGTGCTCATCATCCGGTTTCAGCTATGTCAAGTCTGGTTCCATTCAAATCAAGCGTATTTGCAGTTTTGCATATTCAGGAATATGTATTCAAATCAACGTATCTCCGTTTGCATAGCAGACATGTCGACAATTCGGCGCGCGTTATACCGCACATTTGCTGCCAAATATAGTACACATCAGCCGGTTTGTGCTATGTCGACTCTAGTTTCTGACAAATTCAGCGTAAGTGTAATTTTGTGTATAAAGGATCACATAAGCTAATCAACGTATCTCTGTTTGCATAGCAGACATGTCGACAATACAATACGGATTATATTCCACATTTGCTGCAAAATACAGTGCACATCATCCGGTTTCAGCTATGTCAAGTCTGGATCCAGTCAAATCAAGCGTATCTGCAGTTTTGCATATTCAGCATTAAATATTCAAAGCGACGTATCTCAGTTTCTATTGCACATATGCCGACAATTCGGCGCGCGTTATACCGCACATTTGCTGCATAATATAGTACACATCAGCCGGTTTGTGCTATGTAGACTGTAGTTTCTGAGAAATTCAGCGTAAGTGTAATTTTGTGTATAAAGGATCACATAAGCTAATCAACGTATCTCCGTTTGCATAGCAGACATGTCGACAACACAATACGTATTATATTCCACATTTGCTGCAAAATACAGTACTCATCTTCCGATTTCAGCTATGTCAAAGCTGGATCCAGTCAAATCAAGCGTATCTGCAGTTTTGCTTATTCAGGATTAAATATTCAAAGCGACGTATCTCAGTTTCTATTGCACATATGCCGACAATTTGGCGCGCGTTATACCGCACATTAGCTGCCTAATATAGTACACATCAGCCGGTTTGTGCTATGTAGACTGTAGTTTCTGACAAATTCAGCGTAAGTGTAATTTTGTGTATAAAGTATCACATAAGCTAATCAACGTATCTCTGTTTGCATAGCAGACATGCCGACAACACTATGCGAGTTATATTCCACATTTGCTGCCAAATACAGTGCACATCCTCGTGTTTACGCTGTATCAACTCCGTTCCCGGTCAAATCCAATGTCATTACAGATTTTCATATAAATGCTTCAATATTCAATTGAACGTACCTCCGCTGCTATAGATGGTATGTCGAAGAATCGATGCGCGTTATTGTCAACATATGCTGCCAAATACGGGGCACGACATCCGGTTTTTGTTATGTAAAATCAGGACACTGCCAAACCCATAGTATTAGTAGTTTTGCATATTCAGCATTAAATATTCAAAGCAACGTATCTCAATTTTTATGGCGCAATTACAGACAATTAGATGCGCGTTATATTCCACATATACTGCCAAATACAATGCAATCATACGGTTTAAGCTACATCAAATCGGGACCCAGTCAAATGCTACGTAATTCCAGTTTTGTTCATTTAGGCGTAAATATTCATATCATCCTAAATCCGTTTCTAATGCAGATATGGCGACATACGGATGCGCGATATATTCCACATTTGCTGCCAAATACAGTGCTCATCATCCGGTTTCAGCTATGTCAAGTCTGGTTCCATTCAAATCAAGCGTATTTGCAGTTTTGCATATTCAGGAATATGTATTCAAATCAACGTATCTCCGTTTGCATAGCAGACATGTCGACAATACAATGCGGATTATATTCCACATTTGCTGCCAAATTCAGTGCTCATCATCAGATTTAAGCTATATCAAATCGGGACCCAATCAAATCAAGCGTATTTGCAGTTTTGCATATTCAGGAATATGTATTCAAATCAACGTATCTCCGTTTGCATAGCAGACATGTCGACAATACAATGCGGATTATATTCCACATGTGCTGCCAAATACAGTGCACATCCTCGTGTTTACGCTGTATCAACTCCGTTCCCGGTCAAATCCAATGTCATTACAGATTTTCATATAAATGCTTCAATATCCAATTGAACGTACCTCCGCTGCTATAGATGGTATGTCGAAGAATCGATGCGCGTTATTATCAACATATGCTGCCAAATACGGGGCACGACATCCGGTTTTCGTTATGTAAAATCAGGACACTGCCAAACCCATAGTATTAGTAGTTTTGCATATTCAGCATTAAATATTCAAAGCAACGTATCTCAATTTTTATGGCGCAATGACAGACAATTAGATGCGCGTTATATTCCACATATACTGCCAAATACAATGCACATCATACGGTTTAAGCTACATCAAATGGGGACCCAGTCAAATGCTACGTAATTCCAGTTTTGTTCATTTAGGCGTAAATATTCATATCATCCTAAATCCGTTTCTAATGCAGATATGGCGACACACGGATGCGCGATATATTCCACATTTGCTGCCAAATACAGTGCTCATCATCCGGTTTAAGCTATATCAAATCGGTACCCAATCAAATCAAGCGTATTTGCAGTTTTGCATATTCAGGAATATGTATTCAAATCAACGTATCTCCGTTTGCATAGCAGACATGTCGACAATACAATGCGGATTATATTCCACATTTGCTGCCAAATTCAGTGCTTATCATCCGGTTTAAGCTATATCAAATCGGGACCCAATCAAATCAAGCGTATTTGCAGTTTTGCATATTCAGGAATATGTATTCAAATCAACGTATCTCCGTTTGCATAGCAGACATGTCGACAATACAACGGGAGTTATATTCAACCTTTGCTGCCACATACAGAGCACATCCTCGTGTTTTCGCTGTATCAACTCTGTTCCTGGTGAAATCCGGTGTCATTACAGATTTTCATATGAATGCTTCAATATTTAATTGAACGTGTATCCGCTGCTATTGGTGGTATGTCGACGAATGGGTGCGCGTTATACTCAACATATGCTGCCAAATACGAGGCACAACATCCGGTTTGACTTATGTAAAATCAGGACACAGCCAAACCCATAGTAGTTGTGGTTGTGCATATTCATTATGAAATATTCAAACCAACGTATATCAGTTTCTATGAGGCATTTACATTTGGCATTGCCAAATATAATGCACATCATACGGTTTAAGCTACATCAAATCGGGACACAGTCAACTGCTACGTAATTCCAGTATTGCTTATTTAGGCTTAAATATTCATATCAACCTACATCCGTTTCTAATGCAGATATGGCGACATACGGATGCGCGATATATTCCACATTTGCTGCCAAATTCAGTGCTCATCTTCCGATTTCAGCTATTTCAAATCTGGATCCAGTCATATCAAGCGTATCTGCAGTTTTGCATATTCAGGATTAAATATTCAAAGCGACGTATCTCAGTTTCTATTGCATATATGCCGACAATTCGGAGCGCGTTATACCGCACATTTGCTGCCTAATATAGTACACATCAGGCGGTTTGTGCTATGTCGACTCTAGTTTCTGACAAATTCAGCGTAAGTGTAATTTTGTGTATAAAGGATCACATAAGCTAATCAACGTATCTCTGTTTGCATAGCAGACATGCCGACAATACTATGCGCGTTATATTCCACATTTACTGCCAAATACAATGCACATCATACGGTTTAAGCTACATCAAATCGGGACCGAGTCAAATGCTACGTAATTCCAGTTTTGTTCATTTAGGCGTAAATATTCATATCATCCTAAATCCGTTTCTAATACAGATATGGCGACCTACGGATGCGCGATATATTCCACATTTGTTGCCAAATACAATGCACATCATACGGTTTAAGCTACATCAAATCGGGACCCAATCAAATCAAGCGTATTTGCATTTTTGCAAATTCAGGAATATGTATTCAAATCAACGTATCTCCGTTTGCATAGCAGACATGTCGACAATACAATACGGATTATATTCCACATTTGCTGCAAAATACAGTGCACATCATCCGGTTTCAGCTATGTCAAGTCTGGATCCAGTCAAATCAAGCGTATCTGCAGTTTTGCATATTCAGCATTAAATATTCAAAGCGACGTATCTCAGTTTCTATTGCACATATGCCGACAATTCGGCGCGCGTTATACCGCACATTTGCTGCATAATATAGTACACATCAGCCGGTTTGTGCTATGTAGACTGTAGTTTCTGAGAAATTCAGCGTAAGTGTAATTTTGTGTATAAAGGATCACATAAGCTAATCAACGTATCTCCGTTTGCATAGCAGACATGTCGACAACACAATACGGATTATATTCCACATTTGCTGCAAAATACAGTACTCATCTTCCGATTTCAGCTATGTCAAAGCTGGATCCAGTCAAATCAAGCGTATCTGCAGTTTTGCTTATTCAGGATTAAATATTCAAAGCGACGTATCTCAGTTTCTATTGCACATATGCCGACAATTCGGCGCGCGTTATACCGCACATTTGCTGCCTAATATAGTACACATCAGCCGGTTTGTGCTATGTAGACTGTAGTATCTAACAAATTCAGCGTAAGTGTAATTTTGTGTATAAAAGGATCACATAAGCTAATCAACGTATCTCTGTTTGCATAGCAGACATGCCGACAATACTATGCGAGCTATATTCCACATTTGCTGCCAAATACAGTGCACATCCTCGTGTTTACGCTGTATCAACTCCGTTCCCGGTCAAATCCAATGTCATTACAGATTTTCATATAAATGCTTCAATATTCAATTGAACGTACCTCCGCTGCTATAGATGGTATGTCGAAGAATCGATGCGCGTTATTATCAACATATGCTGCCAAATACGGGGCACAACATCCGGTTTTTGTTATGTAAAATCAGGACACTGCCAAACCCATAGTATTAGTAGTTTTGCATATTCAGCATTAAATATTCAAAGCAACGTATCTCAATTTTTATGGCGCAATTACAGACAATTAGATGCGAGTTATATTCCACATTTACTGCCAAATACAATGCGCATCATCCGGTTTAAGCTATATCAATTCGGACCCAGTCAACTGCTACGTAATTCCAGTTTTGCTTATTTAGGCTTAAATATTCATATCAACCTACATCCGTTTCTAATGCAGATATGGCGACATACGGATGCGCGATATACTCCACATGTGCTGCCAAATTCAGTGCTCATCATCCGATTTCAGCTATGTCAAATCTGGATCCAGTCATATCAAGCGTATTTGCAGTTTTGCATATTCAGGAATATGTATTCAAATCAACGTATCTCCGTTTGCATAGCAGACATGTCGACAATACAATGCGGATTATATTCCACATGTGCTGCCAAATACAGTGCACATCCTCGTGTTTACGCTGTATCAACTCCGTTCCCGGTCAAATCCAATGTCATTACAGATTTTCATATAAATGCTTCAATATCCAATTGAACGTACCTCCGCTGCTATAGATGGTATGTCGAAGAATCGATGCGCGTTATTATCAACATATGCTGCCAAATACGGGGCACGACATCCGGTTTTCGTTATGTAAAATCAGGACACTGCCAAACCCATAGTATTAGTAGTGAGGCGTCGAGAGTCCGTGATAGTTGTAGCTGTGGTTGTGTGGTCGTCGGTAACACTGGTTGTTGGTAAGCTGGTTGGGCCTGGTCCAGCGGGTAGTTGTCGGCTGCGGGCTGTAGATGTCGCAGCTGTTTTTTCTCCTATTTTCTTGTCCGTAGAAATAAAATCGGACTACGGGCGCCGGGAATCGAACCCGGGTCCCGAACGTTCGAAACCTAAGACGCTAACAACTGCGCCACGTGTCCGCTCTATGGTTGAGAGCCGAGTGGCGGTATTTGACTCGTCGAGTGCCGCTACAATACTCCCTTACCAGTGATAACGATATAATCTTAGTGAGGTAAGGCGTCAGCCGATTGTTGTCGAGCCTGTGATGTTTTTGCGCGAAGTCTTCGATGTGGCCGTGGATACTGTCGATACGGTGCGGGCGCGTGCCGCGTTCGGTCGTGTGCCTCTGTTCCTCCTCTTTTTAGTATGACGTGCTGGTGGTGATGCCCATGAACTTTTGCGATGGCTACATCACTCCTGGCTTGGTCATCGTTTCGTATCCAGTCGCCTGCATGCGTGAGTCGGGGGTGAGGCGTCGTCGTATCCAGTCACCTGCATGCGTGAGTCGGCGGTGAGGCGTCGAGTTTCGCTGAAGGAAGGGCCGTTCGTGTTCGTCGTAGCGGCAGGTCCAGATTGCCACAGTCTTAGATTGACGATGATGGAAGGCTCGTAGCGCTATCACGGTCGCACCTCTTGTCGTTGTCGATCACGTCGGGGTCACCAGTTTGAGGCGTCGAGAGTCCGTGATAGTTGTAGCTGTGGTTGTGTGGTCGTCGGTAACACTGGTTGTTGGTAAGCTGGTTGGGCCTGGTCCAGCGGGTAGTTGTCGGCTGAGGGCTGTAGATGTCGCACCTGTTTTTTCTCCTATTTTCTTGTCCGTAGAAATAAAATCGGACTACGGGCGCCGGGAATCGAACCCGGGTCCCGAACGTTCGAAACCTAAGACGCTAACAACTGCGCCACGTGTCCGCTCTATGGTTAGAGCCGAGTGGCGGTATTTGACTCGTCGAGTGCCGCTACAGTAGTTTTGCATATTCAGCATTAAATATTCAAAGCAACGTATCTCAATTTTTATGGCGCAATGACAGACAATTAGATGCGCGTTATATTCCACATATACTGCCAAATACAATGCACATCATACGGTTTAAGCTACATCAAATCGGGACCCAGTCAAATGCTACGTAATTCCAGTTTTGTTCATTTAGGCGTAAATATTCATATCATCCTAAATCCGTTTCTAATGCAGATATGGCGACATACGGATGCGCGATATATTCCACATTTGCTGCCAAATACAGTGCTCATCATCCGGTTTCAGCTATGTCAAGTCTGGTTCCATTCAAATCAAGCGTATTTGCAGTTTTGCATATTCAGGAATATGTATTCAAATCAACGTATCTCCGTTTGCATAGCAGACATGTCGACAATACAATGCGGATTATATTCCACATTTGCTGCCAAATTCAGTGCTCATCATCAGATTTAAGCTATATCAAATCGGGACCCAATCAAATCAAGCGTATTTGCAGTTTTGCATATTCAGGAATATGTATTCAAATCAACGTATCTCCGTTTGCATAGCAGACATGTCGACAATACAATGCGGATTATATTCCACATGTGCTGCCAAATACAGTGCACATCCTCGTGTTTACGCTGTATCAACTCCGTTCCCGGTCAAATCCAATGTCATTACAGATTTTCATATAAATGCTTCAATATTCAATTGAACGTACCTCCGCTGCTATAGATGGTATGTCGAAGAATCGATGCGCGTTATTGTCAACATATGCTGCCAAATACGGGGCACGACATCCGGTTTTTTGTTATGTAAAATCAGGACACTGCCAAACCCATAGTATTAGTAGTTTTGCATATTCAGCATTAAATATTCAAAGCAACGTATCTCAATTTTTATGGCGCAATTACAGACAATTAGATGCGCGTTATATTCCACATATACTGCCAAATACAATGCACATCATACGGTTTTAAGCTACATCAAATCGGGACCCAGTCAAATGCTACGTAATTCCAGTTTTGTTCATTTAGGCGTAAATATTCATATCATCCTAAATCCGTTTCTAATGCAGATATGGCGACATACGGATGCGCGATATATTCCACATTTGCTGCCAAATACAGTGCTCATCATCCGGTTTCAGCTATGTCAAGTCTGGTTCCATTCAAATCAAGCGTATTTGCAGTTTTGCATATTCAGGAATATGTATTCAAATCAACGTATCTCCGTTTGCATAGCAGACATGTCGACAATACAATGCGGATTATATTCCACATTTGCTGCCAAATTCAGTGCTCATCATCAGATTTAAGCTATATCAAATCGGGACCCAATCAAATCAAGCGTATTTGCAGTTTTGCATATTCAGGAATATGTATTCAAATCAACGTATCTCCGTTTGCATAGCAGACATGTCGACAATACAATGCGGATTATATTCCACATGTGCTGCCAAATACAGTGCACATCCTCGTGTTTACGCTGTATCAACTCCGTTCCCGGTCAAATCCAATGTCATTACAGATTTTCATATAAATGCTTCAATATCCAATTGAACGTACCTCCGCTGCTATAGATGGTATGTCGAAGAATCGATGCGCGTTATTATCAACATATGCTGCCAAATACGGGGCACGACATCCGGTTTTCGTTATGTAAAATCAGGACACTGCCAAACACATAGTATTAGTAGTTTTGCATATTCAGCATTAAATATTCAAAGCAACGTATCTCAATTTTTATGGCGCAATGACAGACAATTAGATGCGCGTTATATTCCACATATACTGCCAAATACAATGCACATCATACGGTTTAAGCTACATCAAATCGGGACCCAGTCAAATGCTACGTAATTCCAGTTTTGTTCATTTAGGCGTAAATATTCATATCATCCTAAATCCGTTTCTAATACAGATATGGCGACCTACGGATGCGCGATATATTCCACATTTGCTGCCAAATTCAGTGCTCATCATCCGATTTCAGCTATGTCAAATCTGGATCCAGTCATATCAAGCGTATTTGCAGTTTTGCATATTCAGGAATATGTATTCAAATCAACGTATCTCCGTTTGCATAGCAGACATGTCGACAATACAATGCGGATTATATTCCACATGTGCTGCCAAATACAGTGCACATCCTCGTGTTTACGCTGTATCAACTCCGTTCCCGGTCAAATCCAATGTCATTACAGATTTTCATATAAATGCTTCAATATCCAATTGAACGTACCTCCGCTGCTATAGATGGTATGTCGAAGAATCGATGCGCGTTATTATCAACATATGCTGCCAAATACGGGGCACGACATCCGGTTTTCGTTATGTAAAATCAGGACACTGCCAAACCCATAGTATTAGTAGTGAGGCGTCGAGAGTCCGTGATAGTTGTAGCTGTGGTTGTGTGGTCGTCGGTAACACTGGTTGTTGGTAAGCTGGTTGGGCCTGGTCCAGCGGGTAGTTGTCGGCTGCGGGCTGTAGATGTCGCAGCTGTTTTTTCTCCTATTTTCTTGTCCGTAGAAATAAAATCGGACTACGGGCGCCGGGAATCGAACCCGGGTCCCGAACGTTCGAAACCTAAGACGCTAACAACTGCGCCACGTGTCCGCTCTATGGTTAGAGCCGAGTGGCGGTATTTGACTCGTCGAGTGCCGCTACAGTAGTTTTGCATATTCAGCATTAAATATTCAAAGCAACGTATCTCAATTTTTATGGCGCAATGACAGACAATTAGATGCGCGTTATATTCCACATATACTGCCAAATACAATGCACATCATACGGTTTTAAGCTACATCAAATCGGGACCCAGTCAAATGCTACGTAATTCCAGTTTTGTTCATTTTAGGCGTAAATATTCATATCATCCTAAATCCGTTTCTAATGCAGATATGGCGACATACGGATGCGCGATATATTCCACATTTGCTGCCAAATACAGTGCTCATCATCCGGTTTCAGCTATGTCAAGTCTGGTTCCATTCAAATCAAGCGTATTTGCAGTTTTGCATATTCAGGAATATGTATTCAAATCAACGTATCTCCGTTTGCATAGCAGACATGTCGACAATACAATGCGGATTATATTCCACATTTGCTGCCAAATTCAGTGCTCATCATCAGATTTAAGCTATATCAAATCGGGACCCAATCAAATCAAGCGTATTTGCAGTTTTGCATATTCAGGAATATGTATTCAAATCAACGTATCTCCGTTTGCATAGCAGACATGTCGACAATACAATGCGGATTATATTCCACATGTGCTGCCAAATACAGTGCACATCCTCGTGTTTACGCTGTATCAACTCCGTTCCCGGTCAAATCCAATGTCATTACAGATTTTCATATAAATGCTTCAATATTCAATTGAACGTACCTCCGCTGCTATAGATGGTATGTCGAAGAATCGATGCGCGTTATTGTCAACATATGCTGCCAAATACGGGGCACGACATCCGGTTTTTGTTATGTAAAATCAGGACACTGCCAAACCCATAGTATTAGTAGTTTTGCATATTCAGCATTAAATATTCAAAGCAACGTATCTCAATTTTTATGGCGCAATTACAGACAATTAGATGCGCGTTATATTCCACATATACTGCCAAATACAATGCACATCATACGGTTTTAAGCTACATCAAATCGGGACCCAGTCAAATGCTACGTAATTCCAGTTTTGTTCATTTAGGCGTAAATATTCATATCATCCTAAATCCGTTTCTAATGCAGATATGGCGACATACGGATGCGCGATATATTCCACATTTGCTGCCAAATACAGTGCTCATCATCCGGTTTCAGCTATGTCAAGTCTGGTTCCATTCAAATCAAGCGTATTTGCAGTTTTGCATATTCAGGAATATGTATTCAAATCAACGTATCTCCGTTTGCATAGCAGACATGTCGACAATACAATGCGGATTATATTCCACATTTGCTGCCAAATTCAGTGCTCATCATCAGATTTAAGCTATATCAAATCGGGACCCAATCAAATCAAGCGTATTTGCAGTTTTGCATATTCAGGAATATGTATTCAAATCAACGTATCTCCGTTTGCATAGCAGACATGTCGACAATACAATGCGGATTATATTCCACATGTGCTGCCAAATACAGTGCACATCCTCGTGTTTACGCTGTATCAACTCCGTTCCCGGTCAAATCCAATGTCATTACAGATTTTCATATAAATGCTTCAATATCCAATTGAACGTACCTCCGCTGCTATAGATGGTATGTCGAAGAATCGATGCGCGTTATTATCAACATATGCTGCCAAATACGGGGCACGACATCCGGTTTTCGTTATGTAAAATCAGGACACTGCCAAACCCATAGTATTAGTAGTTTTGCATATTCAGCATTAAATATTCAAAGCAACGTATCTCAATTTTTATGGCGCAATGACAGACAATTAGATGCGCGTTATATTCCACATATACTGCCAAATACAATGCACATCATACGGTTTAAGCTACATCAAATGGGGACCCAGTCAAATGCTACGTAATTCCAGTTTTGTTCATTTAGGCGTAAATATTCATATCATCCTAAATCCGTTTCTAATGCAGATATGGCGACACACGGATGCGCGATATATTCCACATTTGTTGCCAAATACAGTGCTCATCATCCGGTTTAAGCTATATCAAATCGGTACCCAATCAAATCAAGCGTATTTGCAGTTTTGCATATTCAGGAATATGTATTCAAATCAACGTATCTCCGTTTGCATAGCAGACATGTCGACAATACAATGCGGATTATATTCCACATTTGCTGCCAAATTCAGTGCTCATCATCCGGTTTAAGCTATATCAAATCGGGACCCAATCAAATCAAGCGTATTTGTAGTTTTGCATATTCAGGAATATGTATTCAAATCAACGTATCTCCGTTTGCATAGCAGACATGTCGACAATACAACGGGAGTTATATTCAACCTTTGCTGCCACATACAGAGCACATCCTACGTGTTTACGCTGTATCAACTCTGTTCCCGGTGAAATCCGGCGTCATTACAGATTTTCATATGAATGCTTCAATATTTAATTGAACGTGTATCCGTTGCTATTGGTGGTATGTCGACGAATCGGTGCGCGTTATACTCAACATATGCTGCCAAATACGAGGCACAACATCCGGTTTTCGTTATGTAAAATCAGGACACAGCCAAACCCATAGTAGTTGTGGTTGTGCATATTCATTATGAAATATTCAAACCAACGTATATCAGTTTCTATGAGGCATTTACATTTGGCATTGCCAAATATAATGCACATCATACGGTTTAAGCTACAACAAATCGGGACACAGTCAACTGCTACGTAATTCCAGTATTGCTTATTTAGGCTTAAATATTCATATCAACCTACATCCGTTTCTAATGCAGATATGGCGACAAAAATACGGATGCGCGATATATTCCACATTTGCTGCCAAATTCAGTGCTCATCTTCCGATTTCAGCTATTTCAAATCTGGATCCAGTCATATCAAGCGTATCTGCAGTTTTGCATATTCAGGATTAAATATTCAAAGCGACGTATCTCAGTTTCTATTGCACATATGCCGACAATTCGGCGCGCGTTATACCGCACATTTGCTGCCAAATATAGTACACATCAGCCGGTTTGTGCTATGTCGACTCTAGTTTCTGACAAATTCAGCGTAAGTGTAATTTTTTGTATAAAGGATCACATAAGCTAATCAACGTATCTCTGTTTGCATAGCAGACATGCCGACAATACTATGCGCGCTATATTCCACATTTACTGCCAAATACAATGCACATCATACGTGTTTACGCTACATCAAATCGGGACCCAGTCAAATGCTACGTAATTCCAGTTTTGTTCATTTAGGCGTAAATATTCATATCATCCTAAATCCGTTTCTAATACATGATATGGCGACGTACGAGATGCGCGATATATTCCACATTTGCTGCCAAATACAATGCACATCATACGGTTTAAGCTACATCAAATCGGGACCCAATCAAATCAAGCGTATTTGCATTTTTGCAAATTCAGGAATATGTATTCAAATCAACGTATCTCCGTTTGCATAGCAGATATGTCGACAACACAATACGGATTATATTCCACATTTGCTGCAAAATACAGTACTCATCTTCCGATTTCAGCTATGTCAAGGCTGGATCCAGTCAAATCAAGCGTATTTGCAGTTTTGCTTATTCAGGATTAAATATTCAAAGCGACGTATCTCCGTTTCTATTGCACATATGTCGACAATTCGGTGCGGGTTATATCCCACATTTGCTGCCTAATATAGTACACATCAGCCGGTTTGTGCTATGTAGAATGTAGTATCCAATCAAATTCAGCGTATTTGTAATTTTGCGTATACAGGATCATATTATAAATCAACGTATCTCCGTTTGCATAGCAGACATGTCGACAATACAATGCGAGCTATATTCCACATTTTCTGCCAAATACAGTGCACATCCTCGTGTTTACGCTGTATCAACTCCGTTCCCGGTCAAATCCAATGTCATTACAGATTTTCATATAAATGCTTCAATATTCAATTGAACGTACCTCCGCTGCTATAGATGGTATGTCGAGGAATCGATGCGCGTTATTGTCAACATATGCTGCCAAATACGGGGCACGACATCCGGTTTGTGTTATGTAAAATCAGGACACTGCCAAACCCATAGTATTTGTAGTTTTGCATATTCAGCATTAAATATTCAAAGCAACGTATCTCAATTTTTATGGCGCAATTACAGACAATTAGATGCGCGTTATATTCCACATATACTGCCAAATACAATGCACATCATACGGTTTAAGCTACATCAAATCGGGACCCAGTCAAATGCTACGTAATTCCAGTTTTGTTCATTTAGGCGTAAATATTCATATCATCCTAAATCCGTTTCTAATGCAGATATGGCGACATACGGATGCGCGATATATTCCACATTTGCTGCCAAATACAGTGCTCATCATCCGGTTTCAGCTATGTCAAGTCTGGTTCCATTCAAATCAAGCGTATTTGCAGTTTTGCATATTCAGGAATATGTATTCAAATCAACGTATCTCCGTTTGCATAGCAGACATGTCGACAATACAATGCGGATTATATTCCACATTTGCTGCCAAATTCAGTGCTCATCATCAGATTTAAGCTATATCAAATCGGGACCCAATCAAATCAAGCGTATTTGCAGTT
The DNA here is from genome assembly GCA_019201815.1 of Bombus balteatus. NCBI lineage: Eukaryota > Metazoa > Arthropoda > Insecta > Hymenoptera > Apidae > Bombus > Bombus balteatus. The sequence goes on along the minus strand of JAFJHM010000059.1, from coordinate 91,033 downwards.
TTGCATATTCAGGAATATGTATTCAAATCAACGTATCTCCGTTTGCATAGCAGACATGTCGACAATACAATGCGGATTATATTCCACATGTGCTGCCAAATACAGTGCACATCCTCGTGTTTACGCTGTATCAACTCCGTTCCCGGTCAAATCCAATGTCATTACAGATTTTCATATAAATGCTTCAATATCCAATTGAACGTACCTCCGCTGCTATAGATGGTATGTCGAAGAATCGATGCGCGTTATTATCAACATATGCTGCCAAATACGGGGCACGACATCCGGTTTTCGTTATGTAAAATCAGGACACTGCCAAACCCATAGTATTAGTAGTTTTGCATATTCAGCATTAAATATTCAAAGCAACGTATCTCAATTTTTATGGCGCAATGACAGACAATTAGATGCGCGTTATATTCCACATATACTGCCAAATACAATGCACATCATACGGTTTAAGCTACATCAAATGGGGACCCAGTCAAATGCTACGTAATTCCAGTTTTGTTCATTTAGGCGTAAATATTCATATCATCCTAAATCCGTTTCTAATGCAGATATGGCGACACACGGATGCGCGATATATTCCACATTTGTTGCCAAATACAGTGCTCATCATCCGGTTTAAGCTATATCAAATCGGTACCCAATCAAATCAAGCGTATTTGCAGTTTTGCATATTCAGGAATATGTATTCAAATCAACGTATCTCCGTTTGCATAGCAGACATGTCGACAATACAATGCGGATTATATTCCACATTTGCTGCCAAATTCAGTGCTCATCATCCGGTTTAAGCTATATCAAATCGGGACCCAATCAAATCAAGCGTATTTGCAGTTTTGCATATTCAGGAATATGTATTCAAATCAACGTATCTCCGTTTGCATAGCAGACATGTCGACAATACAACGGGAGTTATATTCAACCTTTGCTGCCACATACAGAGCACATCCTCGTGTTTACGCTGTATCAACTCTGTTCCCGGTGAAATCCGGTGTCATTACAGATTTTCATATAAATGCTTCAATATTTAATTGAACGTGTATCCGCTGCTATTGGTGGTATGTCGACGAATCGGTGCGCGTTATACTCAACATATGCTGCCAAATACGAGGCACAACATCCGGTTTTCGTTATGTAAAATCAGGACACAGCCAAACCCATAGTAGTTGTGGTTGTGCATATTCATTATGAAATATTCAAACCAACGTATATCAGTTTCTATGAGGCATTTACATTTGGCATTGCCAAATATAATGCACATCATACGGTTTAAGCTACATCAAATCGGGACACAGTCAACTGCTACGTAATTCCAGTATTGCTTATTTAGGCTTAAATATTCATATCAACCTACATCCGTTTCTAATGCAGATATGGCGACATACGGATGCGCGATATATTCCACATTTGCTGCCAAATTCAGTGCTCATCTTCCGATTTCAGCTATTTCAAATCTGGATCCAGTCATATCAAGCGTATCTGCAGTTTTGCATATTCAGGATTAAATATTCAAAGCGACGTATCTCAGTTTCTATTGCACATATGCCGACAATTCGGCGCGCATTATACCGCACATTTGCTGCCAAATATAGTACACATCAGCCGGTTTGTGCTATGTCGACTCTAGTTTCTGACAAATTCAGCGTAAGTGTAATTTTGTGTATAAAGGATCACATAAGCTAATCAACGTATCTCTGTTTGCATAGCAGACATGCCGACAATACTATGCGCGTTATATTCCACATTTACTGCCAAATACAATGCACATCATACGGTTTAAGCTACATCAAATCGGGACCCAGTCAAATGCTACGTAATTCCAGTTTTGTTCATTTAGGCGTAAATATTCATATCATCCTAAATCCGTTTCTAATACAGATATGGCGACCTACGGATGCGCGATATATTCCACATTTGCTGCCAAATACAATGCACATCATACGGTTTAAGCTACATCAAATCGGGACCCAATCAAATCAAGCGTATTTGCATTTTTGCAAATTCAGGAATATGTATTCAAATCAACGTATCTCCGTTTGCATAGCAGACATGTCGACAACACAATACGGATTATATTCCACATTTGCTGCAAAATACAGTACTCATCTTCCGATTTCAGCTATGTCAAAGCTGGATCCAGTCAAATCAAGCGTATCTGCAGTTTTGCTTATTCAGGATTAAATATTCAAAGCGACGTATCTCAGTTTCTATTGCACATATGCCGACAATTCGGCGCGCGTTATACCGCACATTTGCTGCCTAATATAGTACACATCAGCCGGTTTGTGCTATGTAGACTGTAGTATCTAACAAATTCAGCGTAAGTGTAATTTTGTGTATAAAGGATCACATAAGCTAATCAACGTATCTCTGTTTGCATAGCAGACATGCCGACAATACTATGCGAGTTATATTCCACATTTTCTGCCAAATACAGTGCACATCCTCGTGTTTACGCTGTATCAACTCCGTTCCCGGTCAAATCCAATGTCATTACAGATTTTCATATAAATGCTTCAATATTCAATTGAACGTACCTCCGCTGCTATAGATGGTATGTCGAGGAATCGATGCGCGTTATTGTCAACATATGCTGCCAAATACGGGGCACGACATCCGGTTTGTGTTATGTAAAATCAGGACACTGCCAAACCCATAGTATTTGTAGTTTTGCATATTCAGCATTAAATATTCAAAGCAACGTATCTCAATTTTTATGGCGCAATTACAGACAATTAGATGCGCGTTATATTCCACATTTACTGCCAAATACAATGCACATCATACTGTTTAAGCTACATCAAATCGGGACCCAGTCAAATGCTACGTAATTCCAGTTTTGTTCATTTAGGCGTAAATATTCATATCATCCTAAATCCGTTTCTAATGCAGATATGGCGACATACGGATGCGCGATATATTCCTCATTTGCTGCCAAATACAGTGCTCATCATCCTGTTTAAGCTATATCAAATCGGGACCCAATCAAATCAAGCGTATTTGCAGTTTTGCATATTCAGGAATATGTATTCAAATCAACGTATCTCCGTTTGCATAGCAGACATGCCGACAATACTATGCGAGTTATATTCCACATTTGCTGCCAAATACAGTGCACATCCTCGTGTTTACGCTGTATCAACTCCGTTCTCGGTCAAATCCAATGTCATTACAGATTTTCATATAAATGCTTCAATATTCAATTGAACGTATCTCCGCTGCTATAGATGGTATGTCGACGAATCGATGCGCGTTATTATCAACATATGCTGCCAAATAGGGGGCACAATTTCCAGTTTGTATTATTTCATCTCTGGTCTCTGTCAAATGCTTTGTCATTGCGGTTTTGCATATGTTAGGAATATGATACATTTACACTGTACATGTGAGTGTGTGTGTAAGCGTCGGAGGGTGTCCAGGTCTTGGTTGAGACAAAAGACTGTTGGGAGATGAGAGAAGCTTCTAGAAGAGTCTGTAGACGACAAGCGTGCGTGCAAGAAGGTTATCGAGGTCTTCAGAGTGTAATAGTTTTGTATAGCTGTTGAGTGTGTAATAAAATAAACGATTTGTATTTCCAAATCCTCTCTTTACCTTAACATGGTAGCAGAGCGTGGTTACTAGTTTTGCACGCTATTTAGTGCGTGGTTGCTAGTCTTGCGAGCTAGTTCAAGTGAGTTTAGTAAGGGAAGAAATTTTCCAAGGATATAAAAATAAAAGAAAAAATACTTCGAGCACGTAGGAACGCTTGAGTAAAGAATAGGAAATCAATTAAAATGGAAAGATCGGAAATGATAATACCGATATTCGATGGTGAGGATTACGGTATGTGGAAGAAAAGAATAACGATGTTTCTAAGATATAAAGAATGTGATATTGTTATAACTCGAGTGAAGACCGAAACAGATAATCCAGACTGGGACAAAAAGGATCTGAAGGCGATAAATATAATTTATGGTGCAATATCAAACAGACAAATGGAATATATTAGTGAGGAAAAACTGCGTATGAAATAATAAGAAAGTTTGACGAAATGTACTTAAGAGAGTCGACGGCACTACAGATCGTGTGCAGAAGGAGATTGGAGAGGATAAGTCTCGATAAATACAGTGATTCAGAGTCATTTTTTTGTGATTTTGAAAAATTAATAAACGAATTAAAAGGTGCCGGCGCACAAGTGAGTGAGAGAGAAAAGTTAAATTGCATGCTAAATGCGTTACCTGAAGAGTATAGCTATATAGCGGATATAATAGACGCAGTGAAAGAAGAGAATCAGACGGTAGCGTACGTGAGGAATAAGATAGAAATAGCAGAAAAGTAAGGAAAATCAAATCGAGGAGAAATGAAATATAATGCTTTTGTTGCGAAAAAGGAAGGATGCTTCAAATGTGGAAGAGTGGGACATTTTGCACGAGAGTGTCAAAATGGCGCCCAGGCGGGAAGCAGTGGCAGTTATCGGCGTGGGTCAACACGTGGCAACAGCAGAGGAAGAGGAAACAAAGGAAACACAAGCAGGGGACGTGGAAACTTCCATCGTCAAACATCAACCGGCACGAGCGAGTATGGCAATTCAGGAGCAGGCATATGGATGGCAACGGCGCACGCGGCACACAGCAGCGAGATGAAAGAGATAAGTAATAATGAGATTACGTGGCTATTAGATAGCGGTTGTACCGATCACATAATTAACGATATAGATTATTTTGACGAATCTATCGACCTTAAAGAACCGGTAAATATATATTTGGGCGATAATAGATCGATAAAGGCAACGAAAGTAGGAAATGTTATAAGTTATTTTGAAGCATTTGGAAAGCGAAATAAAGTAAATATGAGTAAAGTCTTTTTATGTGAAAAGAAATGTCCGCAAACTTAATTAGTTTAGGCAAGTTAACGGGTAATAATAATATGGTTATTTCAAAAGGAAATATTGCGAAAATAATAGATGAAAACAATAAACTAACAGCTATAGCGGTCAAAGACAACGGAACATATAAAATGAAAAGTATATTGAGAGGGAAGGAGCACTTAGTAAACAGTGCCGAACGTAGTGGTATGAGTAAAAAGAAAGATGGCATAGGATGCTAGGACACGTGAATTTTAAATACTTAAATATTTTGAGTAAAGAACAGTTAGTGACAGGTATACCGGAAAAATTTGAAAAGGAATTTTTGAAATGTAAAATGTGTATAGGAAACAAAATGCATAATGTACCTTTCAAAAATAATCGAACCAAAGCTAGGGAGATAATGGAAATTGTTCATACAGACGTGTGCGGTCCATTTAAGACTACCGGATTAAATGGAGAGAAATACTTTATATCATTTGTTGATGATTATAGTAAGATAGCTAGAATCTATTGTATAAAATCGAAGGACGAGGTCTTTGATTCTCTTGTACAGTTTGTAAATGAGGTTGAGAACTTAACGGGCAAGAGGTTAAAAATATTAAGATGCGATAATGGAAGGGAATACCTAAACAATCGAATTTATAAATTCGCTAGAGATAAAGGTATAATAATAAATAATTGTCCTACTTATGTACATGAATTAAACGGAACAGCGGAAAGATATAATAGAACAGTGATGGACATGGCGCGTTGTTTGTTAATGGAAGCAAAAGTACATAAAAAATATTGGCCGGAAATAGTATGTACAGCGGCATACTTGAAAAATCGAATATTAGCAAACACTGTAGAGCGTAAGACTCCTTTTGAAATATTTTTCGGGAAAAAACCAAGTGTTAAAAATTTATTTTTGTATGGAAGTAAAGTTTTTGTAAGAAGGCCAGAACAAAAAACGAGATTCTAAATGGGATAAAAAGGCAGATATGGGAATTCTGTTAGGATATAGTGAAGTAGGTTACAGAGTCTTATTAGGTGGAAAAATAACAGTTGCTAGACATGTAGAGGTCATAGAAACAGACACAAAATGTATAGCTCTTGAGGAGAATTCATTCGATGAAGATAGCGACGAGAGTAAAGATAATTATTTATTGGATAGCATGAATAAGGAAGAGTTAAAAAATAGAGAAGATGAAAATGATAGTAGTCCTGAAAGCTTAAAGATTCCTAGGAGATCGACACGTAATAAGAGAACTCCAATAAGGTATCCAGAAAAGGAGAAACAGCAGTGAAATTCGCGCAAATTATTGTAGAGTAGATATCCCTTGTACATTTGAGGAGGCGATTAGTAGTGAAAATAGTGAAGATTGGAAACAGGCTATGGATAAAGAAATAGAATGCCTATATAAGAACAAAACTTGGAAATTGGTAGAAAGGGTAAAAGGCAAAGAAGTCTTAGATGTAAAATGGGTTTACACGAGAAAATCAGATGACAGGTGTAAGACTAGATTAGTGGTAAGGGGATTTCAACAAAGAAACGTGGTCGATGACATATATTCTCCAGTAGCGAGTAATCAGACCCTTAAGATATTGCTATCATATTGTTGCCAAAATGGATTAATCATTGAGCAAATGGATGTAGAAACTGCTTGTTTAAATGGTGAAGTGAGCTCGGAGGTATATGTAAATCAACCAAAGGGATATGTAGACGGAACGAATAGAGTTTGTAAATTATCGAAAGCGCTTTATGGGTTAAAAGAAAGTCCGAGGGATTGGTATGAGTGTTTTGATAGGTATGTGACGAGATTAGGTTTTAAGAAGAATAATGTAGAATTGTGCCTATATACTCATGGAGAGGCAGAAAATGTTGTTTATTTGCTAATATATGTAGATGACTTGTTAATCTGTAGTAAAAACAAAAATGGGATACAAAATATAAAGAAGTTATTAACTGATAAATTTAAAATGAAAGATTTAGGTGAAGTAAAAGAATATCTTGGAATAAACATAGAGTATGATTATATCAAAAATGAAATGACACTAAGCCAAACAAAATACATTGAATCATTAGCAAAGAAATATAAATTACAGGACAGCAAATTGCACTGTACACCTATGGAGACAAATTTAAAAATTGAAAAAGCTGAGATAAATAGAAATGATATTGGATACAGAAATTTAATTGGTGCATTGTTGTATATTAGTACAAATACTAGACCCGATATAAGTTATAGTGTAAATTATCTAAGTAGATTTCAAGACTGTTGTAGCGAGACACATTTTAAATATGCTTTGCGAATATTGAAGTATTTGTACCGGACTAGAGATTTAAGGTTACATTATAAAAGGAATGAAAAATGTGAAACGATAAATTGTTATGTGGATGCTGACTGGGCAGGAGATCATGTAGATAGGAAATCTACTTCTGGATATTTAATTAGATTGTATGGAAATGTAATCAGTTGGAAGTCTAAAAAACAAAGGTGTGTGACGAAAGCCTCGACGTATGCAGAATACGTAGCCCTATCAGAAGCGGTGAGTGAATTAATGTCTATTAGAGAAATTATAAAGGTCTTCAATGTAAATCTAGACGATAACCCTGTAAAAATTTATGAAGATAACTCTGGAGTGATAAGTATAGCGAAGTACGGAAATTTCACAAAAAATTCTAAACACATTGAAGTTCATTACCACTACGTTCACGAATGCTTAAAGGAAAATAAGATAAATATAATTAAAGTAAGTACAGACGAAAATACTGCGGATATTTTTACGAAGGCACTGTGTAGGGAGAAATTCGAAAGGTTTAGGTCATGGATGAATGTAAAATAAGAGGAATGTAAATAAAGTCATAAGTGTTAAATTTTCTGTAAATCAATTCGACTAGCATGTAAACACAATTAAGTGTACAGTATAAATGTAAGGAGGCGTGTTAGGAAGATGATACATTTACACTGTACATGTGAGTGTGTGTGTAAGCGTCGGAGGGCGTCCAGGTCTTGGTTGAGACAAAAGACTGTTGGGAGATGAGAGAAGCTTCTAGAAGAGTCTGTAGACGACAAGCGTGCGTGCAAGAAGGTTATCGAGGTCTTCAGAGTGTAATAGTTTTGTATAGCTGTTGAGTGTCTAATAAAATAAAGGATTTGTATTTCCAAATCCTCTCTTTACCTTAACAGCATACTCATGCTCAAATATTCAAAGCAACGTATCTCCGCTCTATTGCAGATATGTCGCTAATGCGATGCGAGTTATATTCCACATTTACTGCCAAATACAATGCACATCATCCGGTTTAAGCTATATCAATTCGGACCCAGTCAAATGCTACGTAATTCCAGTTTCGTTTATTTAGGCTTAAATTTTCAAGTCAACCTACATCCGTTTCTAGTGCAGATATGGCGACATATCGATACGCGTTATACTCCACATTTGTTGCCAAATTCAGTGCTCATCATCCGGATACAGCTATGTCAAATCTGTATCCAGTCAAATCTAGCGTAGTTGCAGTTTTGCATTTTCAAACTGTTAAGGTGTAGAGAGAATTCGGAAATACAAATAAATTCCTTTATTTAGACACAACAGGTATACGTATATATTATAGTCTTACGACCTCGAAGACCTACTTGTGCGCACGCTTGTTTTCAACCGACTCTTTCAAATGCTTCTAAACAACTAACGTCTTTTGTCCCGACTAAGGCCTGGACGCCCTTCGACGCTTACATACACATTCTCATGTACAGTGTAAATGTATCATCTTCCTAACACAGACTTAAATATTCAATTCAACGACCCTCCGTTTCTATTGCAGATATGCCGACAATTCGATGCGCGTTATACCGCACACTTGCTGCCAAATATAGTACACATCAGCCTGTTTGTGAAATATCGACTCTAGTTCCTGTCAAATTCAGCGTATATGTAATATTGTTTACAAAGCGTCACATATTCAAATTAACGTATCTACGATTGCATAGCAGACATGTCGACAATACATTGCGAGTTATATTCCACATTAGCAGCCAAATACAGTGCACATCCTCGTGTTTACTTTGTGTCAACTCCGTTCACGGTCAAATCCCATGTCACTACAGATTTGCATTTTGAGGCTTAAATATTCAAATCAACGTATCTCCGCTTCAATTGCAGATATGGCGACAATTCGATATTCGTTATACTCCACATTTGCTGCCAAATACATTGCAGGTCCGCCGGTTTGTGCTATGTCGTCTTTGATCCCTGTGATATGCAGTGTAATTGTAGTTTCGCGGATTCTGTCTGAAATATTCAACTTCACGTATCTCTGTTTCTGATGCAGATATGACGACAAATCGCTGCGCGTTGCACTCCGAATATGCTGCTAAATATAGCGCACACCCTCGTGTTTGCGCTGTGTCAACTCTGTTTCCGGTCCATTCCAATGTTATTACAGTTTTGCATAATCAGGCTTCAATATTCAAATGAAGGTATCTTTGCTGCTACTGGTGGTGTGTCGACCAATCGATGCGCGTTATATTTAACATGCGCTGCCAAATACGAGGCAAATCCTCCGGTTTGTGCTATTTCATGTCTGGTTTAGTCAAATGCTTTCTCATTGCAGTTTTTTATATTCATGCTTAAACATTCAAAGCAAAGTATCTCCGTTCTATTGCAGATATGTCGCAAATACGATTCGAGTTATATTCCATATTTGCTGCCAAATACAGTGCACATGATGCTGTTTGAACTATGTAATATCTGGACCCAGCTAAATCCAGCGTTATTGCTGCTTTGCATATTCAGGCTTGAATATACAAATCAACGTATCTCCGTTTCTATTTAACATATGTCCATAATTCGATCCGCCTTATACTCCACATTTACTGCCAAATACAATGCACATTATCCGGCGTAAGCTACTTCAAATCGGGACCCATTCAAATGCTACGAAATTCCAGTTATGTTTATGTAGGCTTAAATATTCAAACCAACCTACATCCGTTTCTAATGCAGATATGGCGACATACTGATGCTCGTTATGCTCCACATTTGCTGCCAAATTCAGTGCTTATCATCCGGTTACATCTATTTCAAATCTGGATCCAGTCCAATCAAGAGTATTTGCAGTTTTGCATTTTCAGACATAATATTCCATTCAACGACCCTCCGTTTCTATTGCAGATATGCCGGCAATTCGATACGCGTTATACCGCATATTTGCTGCCAAATATAGTACACATAAGCCGGTTTGTGCTATGTCGACTCTAGTTCCTGACAAATTCAGCGTATATGTAATATTGTTTACAAAGCGTCACATATTCAAATTAACGTATCTACGATTGCATAGCAGACATGTCGACAATACATTGCGAGTTATATTCCACATTTGCTTCCAAATACAGTGCACATCCTCGTGTTTACTTTCTGTCAACTCCGTTCACGGTCAAATCCCATGTCCCTACAGATTTGCATTTTCAGGCTTAAATATTCAAATCACCGTATCTCCGCTTCAATTGCAGATATGGCGACAATTCGATATTCGTTATCCTCCACATTTGCAGGCAAATACATTGCAGGTCCGCCGGTTTGTGCCATGTCGACTTTGATCCCTGTCATATGCAGTGTAATTGTAGTATTGCGGATTCTGTCTGAAATATTCAACTCCACGTATCTCTGTTTCTAATGCAGATATGACGACAAATCGATGCGTGTTGTACTCCGATTATGCTGCTAAATATAGCGCACATCCTCGTGTTAACGCTGTGTCTACTCTGTTTCCCGTCCATTACAATGTTATTACAGTTTGGCATAATCAGGCTTCAATATTCAATTGAAGGTATCTTCGCTGCTATTGGTGGTGTGTCGACAAATCTATGCGCGTTATATTCAACATACGCAGCCAACTACGATTCACAATTTCCAGTTTGTGCCACTTCATCTCTGGTACCTGTCAAATGCCTTGTCATTGCGGTTTTGCATATTCATGCTTAGGTACTCAAAGCAACGTATCTCCGTCCATTGCAGTAATGTGGGAAATACGTTTGGAGTTATATTCCACATTTGCTGCCAAGTACGAGTCACAACATCCTGTTTGAGTTATGTAAAATCAGGACACAGCCAAACCTATAGTAGTTGTAGTTTTGCATATTCGGCATGAAATATTCAAACCAACATATATCAGTTTCTATGAGGCATTTACAGACAATAGGATGCGCGGTATATTCCACATTTACTGCCAAATACAATGCACATGATGCGGTTTAAGCTACATCAAATCGGGACCCAGTCAAATGCTACGTAATACCAGTTTTTTTTATTTAGGCTTAAATATTCATATCAACCTACATCCGTTTCTAATGCAGATATGGCGACATACGGATGCGCGATATACTCCACACTTGCTGCCAAATTCAGTGCTCATCACCCGGTTTAAGCTATATCAAATCGGGACCCAGTTAAATCGTTTAAACGTAAACGCTTAAAACGACGTTTCCTTTCAACTTTAACTCCTAAATTTTCTTCAAGTAGGTCATAATCTTCATCTTTTAAACGATCGTCAAAATATTCATCATCACTTTTTTTACGTTTTCTAGAATCATCAGATCCATCACTATCTTCACCATCATTATCATCATCGATATGATTATCATCGATAAGTCCAGGAACTTCTCCTTCATCTTCTTCATCATCGTCTTCAACGTCACTGTCCTCCATGGCTTTTAATTTTTTTTTTTTTTTCTTTTCTTTAACATCAAGTTGCTCCTCCTAAGCAACAAAATTATGAATCATTAGATTATATGTTTACAAATGGCCGTATTGTACTACTTTATACCTCACTTACCTCACTTTCTTCTGCTTCAATGTCCATATAATCTGCCATCTTCTATTAGAAATATAAGAATTTTTCGAAAAAATATATAACAATATTAATAACACAGTGCACAAACGAAGTAACACACGAAAAATCCTACTATAGCACAAGAAGTAATGATGACGCCATTACAGGTGTTTAGTGCTGCGCGTCTATGGGTAATGTGATCCTGAAACTGCAAATTTCCTGAAACTCCCGTGGTGGGGATAGACCCTTCTTTGTGGCATAGTTCCTTAATCTGCCGCTGCAATACTATAAATAGCGGCTCTGCGATCGAGTTATGAGTAGTTTTATATAGACAATTATAAAAACACTTTTATAGTAAATCTTTGTATTTCGAACATTTTTTGGTGTACCCACCAGAAACTCTGGCATATTTTTATAGTGAAACTTATTGAAAAAAAGTATTGCTTCGATAGAAGAAAATTACAATTTCATATGAATCCACACACAACTCGACTGAAGCGACTTAATTTTGAGGGAGGATACAAGAAACTTCCCGTTCTTATAAAAGAGGTCTACCCCATCATGAGAGTTTCTAAGCCCGTATAATGTTATTTATATAATGGCGTGTTCGCAAAGAAATACATTCGTGTCCGACGTCCAATCAGCTGACTTGCAAGCAAGATTATTCGTCAAATCTCTTTCTTTTTCTTTAACTATTTCATATAAATGGAGGTAAACTGATCGCCATAATACTTTCTTGATTCATAATTCGTGCCTGCTGTGATTTGTAAATTCCTCAATAGCGTGGTAGTGCACGTTGAAACCAAAAAAGGTGAGAATATGGCGAAACAACATATGAAATGATCAGGATACGATATTAAAACAAATAATTATTTAATCGGAATGACAACTAATGAAGAGTCCATAAATGACGGTCTCTTAGAGAGACTCGTCAAAAATGATGAAAATAAGGTTTTAAATTACCGGAGTAGTGCAGATAACATAGAAGGGCACAAATTACGACACGGTACGGACAGTTTCCCCGATATCAATGAAAGACCGGTTGATGATATTTCGTGGAATGCTGGTGGGATGCTTCTATACTTGATGCTGTTGTCTGTAATGGTTTGGGTATTTGGGGTAGATTAAAAATTTGCTCTCTATTGGAAATGAGAGAATATAAATGGGTAAGCATCCTTGACATTGAGAGCACTACTGGAAAATTGAAAAGGGCAATGCTACAATTTACACCTGGTAGTTAGACTGCTACTAGATGGTTGGATCCAACTTGTACATACATGAGATTTGTTGCTCTATGTCAGTTGGTAATATTCTGGCAGGTTTCAGAACTAAATACATTTTTCTTGAAGCATGTATACGAATTTCCGCCCTCTCATCCATTTGTTGTGGCAAGATTGGTATTAGTCGGAGTTATAGTTGCACTTTCTGTTAGGTAGGGAAGAATTATAATAGAATGAGCTAGATATATATTAAACATAAATTTTTATTACAACAGCTATAACAATTTATTACATAAGAACCATGATATTTTAACATAATTATAGGCAATACTACATGTATGTAACAGATCCAACATATAGTAGAGTAGGGACTCAGTGTTGGGTCTATGGTGCAATTATGGTTACAGAAGCTTTGTTATGCATGAGGCATGGTGCTGCATTATTTAAACGTACTCAAGCACTAAACATTCTTTTGTGGCTACTTTGCCAGTCCCTAGTCTCAGTTCTTTGTGTCTATGGCTGTGTTCTGTGGCACCGGTACTTTGAGGTATTTAGTTTAAAAATTAAATTTGAAATTTTGTAACTAACTGTATCGTTATTTGTGTCTGTTTCTCTATGCCCTTTGCACGATTCTTGTCTTTTCAGACAGAAAAGAAAACTACTTCAAAACAGTGTATCACTCAATTAGACAACAGTCATCTGGATGAAACCCCTAGCAGTGGTATGAGTGATGTCTACTACATTCCTCTAAATAATGTTTAAGCCGATAGTGTACCGAGCTATTGATATATATTTAACTGGCTGTTAAATATAAAGCAAGAGTGTCATATAAATCATTTCAAATCTGTTATTTGACTGAATGTTATAAAACTCAAATAAATTTTTTATGGATGCTTTTGTTTTTTGTTCTTAATATTGAAAACCATGAATTTTTATACCTGTTTACATAAGAATATATAGATATATACCATAATAATAAATGTAAAAATAATTTAAGAATAATTATATGTCGGGGAGACGTTAAGATTCGGTCTAGGATTATGGGCGCGAAACGAATCCTCGTTTGGATTAGATGTGGTCGTTATACAATAGAGGAGATATTCAATAGTGCAAGTATGATTGTCACAGATTCTGACAAGTAACCGCGATAATCTGATACTCGAAAAGCTAATGACAATGATCCTAGGTTCGACAACGAATCCGCGGCCAACGGGAAGATAGAGGTACGTTCTCGCAAAGTTCAAGTCTGACTCTTTGTTAACATGCCGTGAAATATTCACTGATCGTAAAGGCAGTATTCTTTTCGTCAATGAGATCGCACAAGAGAATGACTCTCCGTCTCGGTGATGCCACCGAGGAAAACTATATGGAGTGTGTCTAAGGGCACAGGATCATCGGATTCGTGGAGAAAAGTCTTCGTTCGGAAAGTGAGGGAAATTGACGTTACTGTTAATTGGTCAATTTCCATGTTGGTGGTTAGGGAAGTGTGCTAGCCGCCCTTAAGAGATAGTTGCTAGCGGGAAACGTCGTTCGTGGGAAAGATAGATTTCTCCTAACTTCCCATAATTGGAACAAAGACTGTTTGTCCGTCTGAAGGACTTTAGTTAAATAAATCTTAAGATTTATAGCAGGTCCTCGGGCTAGCTGAACTTGTACTGTGGAGACGCATCGACATCTGGTAATCGTCTTACTCGAAGAATAGAGTCTCCGTGTGACGTGCCACGGGACAGAAACCGTTAGGATGTTTACTGTCGAGTGTCCCTACAACTATTTCCTTTTTTAAGAAGAGCTCTAGAATTACTTCCATGCCTTTGTTAGGCAAAACGTTCATCCCTTGACCACGGCTACGTTCGGCGACTGGTTGTCGCCTCGAGCCCAAGCTCACTATCATAAATCTCAAACAAATACAATTGGACTAAACGACGACATTTGTTTAATTACAGCTACGTTAGAATCTAGATTACAGTATTAAGGAGTTTTCCCGAAGTTTCAAAGGGGAGGCTCCGGTGTCTTTCCACCTGCGACATATATATTATTGTTATATATGTAAACTCCCTAGAGTTCATGTGGGATAGGGATTCTTTTTGTTTTACGGGTAGCACGACAGGCCTCGTTTCTCGAAGAAAGAACGACCCTCTTTTGTTTCACGGACGACCATCTTTTAAGAGGCATGCTGCTTTTGAGTCGGACGGACAGAGAGTTAGGTTAGAGATAGACAAGACTATAGAATAGTTATTTAAGATTTTAAAGACTGTCACATCATCGAAAAAGACGGTGTGAGACCAGGGAGAGATAACCTTAGGGCGATACGCGAATTTGAACGCCCAAGAAACAAAAAGAACGTGAGACAGCTACTCGGAAAAATTAATTTCTATTATAAATTCATAGAAGACGCGAGCAAACTTTTAGAACCACTACACAATTTATTGAGGAAAAATACAGAGTTTATTTGGAATGAAGAATGCGAAAAGTCATTTCAAAGGATCAAAGAATATCTCTGTTCAAGCCCAATCCTTTCGATATACGACCAAAATAAAGAGGTATTCATTTATACCGATGCAAGTGGAAACGGCTTAGGAGCTGTCTTAAAGCAACCCCGAGACAACGGGATGTTACATCCGGTTGCGTATTTCTCGAGAAAATTGAAACCAACAGAGACAAAGAAAAAGGCAATCCATCTCGAATGTCTGGCTATTAAAGAGGCGATTCAGTACTGGCAACACTGGTTGATCGGTAGATATTTCACTGTTCTTTCAGACCATAAACCGTTAGAGTCAATGAGAATCAAAGCAAGAACCGACGAAACCTTAGGAGACCTAATGCACTATCTATCGCAATATGATTTCAAGATCATCTACTCGCGGGGAAAAGACAACGTGGAAGCAGATGCACTATCCAGGAACCCCGTTTTAGAAAATTTTGAAAATGAAGAAGACGCTTTGAAAGTGGTAAATATTATTACAAAGAAGGACATAATTCAAGATCAAAAAGAAAACAAAAAAAAACATTAAAAATACAAAAAACCTCATAAAAAAATCGGAAATATTTTTCAAGAATATTAAAGGACGTCAACGTATATTCGTCTCACAGAAGTTTGGTGAACATATCACAAAAACGATTCATGATTTCTTTGGTCACATTGGAAGGAACCATATATTGAGAAAAATCCGACCCTTCTATTATTTCAAAAATATGGATCGAATTGTCGACAAATTCTGCAAACAATGCGAAATTTGCATCAAAAATAAAAGCAGAACGAGAAGACCAATCGGGTTTATGTCGAAATTAGGACCAGCCAGGAAACCATTTGAAATAATGTCATACGATACGGTCGGAGGGTTTTCCAATAACAATTCACCAAAGAAATACATGCACATACTTATTGATCATTTTTCAAGGGTCGTTTTTATGTCCACATCAAAAAACACAACGCTCAGACGATTTCATAAAACTTATAGATTCGACAGGAGAAACTAATTCCATAAAAATTATCCTGGCAGACCGATACCCAGTAATGACATCCAAGGAAGTTCAGGAATACGCAAGAAAGAAGAATATTAAATTAGTTTTCACCGCGACAGACTGTCCATTCTCCAATGGATTGAACGAAAGGGTAAATCAAACATTAGTAAACAGGATCAGATGTAAAATCAATTCAGACAAAAAAAAGAGAAACTGGACAAAAATCGCAGAAGAAAGCGTAAAAGAATATAATAATACCAGACACAGGGATTTGCTCCAAATTATTTACTACATGGAAAAATAATTGAAATCGTTCCTAAGGGAATAATAGAGAATAAGATAAACCTAGAAAGAGACAGAGAAGAAGCATTCAAAAACTCAACAAGAAATTTCGAAACCAACAAACGGAAATACGATAAAAAAAGAAGAGAACACGAATTTAAAGTTGGTGATATGGTCTTTACCCACAATGGAAACAAACTCAATAGAAATAAGCTGGAGGAAATTAGGAAAGGACCCTTCAAAATTCTGAGGAGGATTTCAAATTCCATATATGAAGTAGATAATGGTAATCGAAGATCTGAAGGGAACTTTTTCCACTCGAGTAAGCTGTTTCCTTATAGAGAAGACAATTAACAATGTAATTGTCAACACGAGGAGGGGAGGTGTAAACTCCCTAGAGTTCATGTGGGATAGGGATTCTTTTTGTTTTACGGGTAGCACGACAGGCCTCGTTTCTCGGAGAAAGAACGATCCTCTTTTGTTTCACGGACGACCATCTTTTAAGAGGCATGCTGCTTTTGAGACGGACGGACAGAGAGTTAGATTAGAGATAGACAAGACGATAGAATAGTTATTTAAGATTTTAAAGACTGAAGAAGAAAGAACGGTAGCTCAGGACGTTGAAAATCGATTCTCGATTTTCAGGTAAACATAGTACAAAACCTGTTATTTCTTGTTTATATAATTACGGTTATTTATTGTTATAGATGAATAGTAATCGTCGTTGATTTCTGTATTTTATTTTATTACGTTATAACAAAGAAAACTCGATTTTCAGACTCAGAATCGATTCCTGAATTACCCTACGATTTACGATCTTACATATATACTCCCACGACGTCCATCGCAAACGATATATTTGTCGAATGCCAATGAAAAAATAATTTTCTAATTCCTTAATCCTAATTTATTAAAAAATAGAACTCCAAATGGACAAAAATACCCACGCTCCCTTTACCTAACAGTCTTGAACATGAGTCCATAATAAAATAACCTGTGATATTTGGACAATGATATTGAATCGAATCCGCGTTTGCATATACGGCTAATTGACCCCAACGTCAACGTGCAAAGACGCCCCTACAGGCTTAGCGAGGAAGCGCGAAGAATAGTACGCGAGAGAATAGGCGAATTAATTAGAGCAAAAATTGTAAGACCTAGTTATTCGCCGTTCGCGAGCCCCATGTTACTCGTGAAGAAGAAGGATGGCACAGACATATTGTGTGTGGACTTCCGAGCGTTAAATAAATATACGTCGCGGATCGGTATCCCTTACTCCTTATTGCTGATCAAATCGCGAGATTGCAGAGTGCGAGATACTTCATTAGCCTGGACATGGCCAACGGATTTCACCAGATTCCCATTCATCCTGACTCGACGGAATATACAGAGTTCGTTACACCCGACGGTCAATACGAATACGTAAAGATGCCGTTTGGGTTGAAAAATGCACCAGCCGTTTTCCAGAGAGCCATTTTCAAAGCCTTAGGCGACCTCGCTTATTCGTATGTCGTTGTTTATCTGGGCGACGTTCTTATGATTGCCGACTCAATACACCAAGCTCTAGGAAGGTTGCACATTGTGCTAAACACCCTCGTAAACGCCGGATTTTCTTTTAATTTCGCTAAATGTTCCATTCTGAAGACGTCGGTACTTTGTTTGGGATATGTAATTCGTAACGGAGAAGTTCGTCCAAACCCGGGAAAAATACAAGCTTTGAATTCCTTACCTGCACCGTCGACCGTCACACAGCTTAGGCAGTTTATTGGTTTTTCCTCTTATTTCCGAAAATTTATAATTAAATTTTCGCAAGTGATGAAACCCTTGTATGCACTTATTTCTAGTAGCAAGCACATAACTAAAAAAGACATTATCTAAAAAAAAGCAACGTATTCGCTTCCTACTCGACGACTAATAATAAATTACAATCGCATTGTGCTCCAGCTCTATTGTGATTGTTTATCCTTAGAAGCATTCTCGAACTGTAATAATTGGTAATTAAGAAGAAGGTTTCGTATACCTGACCCGAGCATCGCGCGCACTAATCCGTCTGTCCCTTGAACAATGTTTCATAGAGCAAACAAATTAACAGCTTTACCTGCCTGCTAACTAGTTGGGGGGGCCTAAAAGTCTTAATCCACGTGGTAGTGGCAAACATGGAACACATTGGCCACTATATAATCTCGGCAACTAGCTCGGAGATTTCATTCCCAATTCGAATATCGAGTAGAACGTTTGAAAGTTCTTGACTCACTTTTGGAAGTACTTCGAGTTCGAAAGTTCTTCACGTTTGGAACTGCTTCGCGATTGGAAGCGTCCATATACATCTTCATCACACTTGGAGCAGCAAGTATTTCATTTCCTTCAAATGAACGTTTTGTCTAACAAAGGCATGGAGTAATTCTATATCTCTCCTTAAATGAAATAGTTGTATAGTTGTATTTGGCAGCAAATGTGCGGTATAACGCGCATCGAATTGTCGTTATATCTGCAATGGAACGGAAATACGTTGGTTTGAATACTTAATCCAGAATATGCAAAACTGCAAATATGCTTAATTGGACTGGATCCAGATTTGAAATAGATGAAACCTGGTGATGAGCACTGAATTTGTCAGCAAATGAGGAGTATAACGCGCATCCGTATGTCGCCATATCTGCATTAGAAATGAATGTAGGTCTATTTGAGTATTTAAGCAAAATTAATAAAACTGGAATTACGTATCATTTGACTGGGTCCCGATTTGAAATAGCTCAAACCGGATGATGTGCATTGCATTTGGCAGTAAATGTGGAATATAACTCGCATCGCCTTAGCGACATATCTGCAATAGTGCGGAGATACGTTGCTTTGAATATTTGAGCATGAGTATGCAAAACCGCAATGACAAAGCATTTGACAGGGACCAGAGATGAAATAGCGCAAAGTGAAAGTTGTGCCTCCTATTTGGCAGCGAATGTTGAATGTAACGCGGATAGATTTGTCGACACACCACCAATAGCAGCGAAGATACCTTCAATTGAATATTGAAGCCTGATTATGCAAAACTGTAATAACATTGGAATGGACGGGAAACAGAGTTGACACAGCGTTAACACGAGAATGTGCGCTATATTCAGCAGCATATTCGGAGTGCAACGCGCAGCGATTTGTCGTCATATCTGCATCAGAAACAGAGATACGTGAAGTTGAATATTTCAGACAGAATCCGCGAAACTACAATTACACTGCATATGACAGGGATCAATGTCAACATAGCACAAACCTGGTGATGTGTACTATATTTGGCAGCAAATGTGCGGTATAACGCGCATCGAATTGTCGACATATCTGCAATGGAAACGGAGATACGTTGGTTTGAATATTTAGGCTTGAATATGCAAAACTTCAAATGCGCTGTATTGGACTGGGCCCCGATTTGACATAGCTTAAACCTGATGATGTGCACCGTATTCGATTGTAAGTGTGGAGTATAATGAGCATCGAATTATGGCCGTGTCTTCTATAGAAACGGATACACGTTTATTAGAATATGTAAGCATGAATATGCAAAACTGCAATGACACAGCATTTGACAGGGACCAGAGATGAAATAGCGCAAAGCGGAAGTTGTGCCTCGTGTTTGGCAGCAAATGTGGAATATAACTCCTATCGTAACTGCAACATATCTACAAAGAACGGAGATACGTTGCTTTAAGTATTTACGCATGAATATGCAAAACTGCAATGGCAAAGCATTTGACAGAGACCAGTGATTAAATAACACATACCTGAAATTGTGCCTCGTATTTGGCAGCGTATGTTGAATATAACGCGCATCGATTTGTCGTTACACCACCAACGGCAGCGAAGACACATTCAATTGAATATCGAATCCTGAATATGCAAAATTGTAAACACATTGGGATGGACCGGAAACGGAGTTGACACAGCGTTAACCCGAGGATGTGCGTTATATTTAGCAGCATATTCGGAGTATAACGCGCATCGATATGTCGCCATATCTGCATTAGAAACGGAGATACGTGGAGTTTAATATTTCTGACAAAATCCACAAAACTACAATTATACTGCATATGACAGGGATCAATGTTGTAGCGGCACTCGACGGTAAACTTTCCAACGGTCTCCGTCACGTGGCCCGCTACACAAAGGCTCGACCCTTCGAACAAGATGATTGCCAGATGTCGATACATCCGCATCGAGTATTTTCAACTAGCTAAGGACCCGCTATAAATCTTAGGAGTTGTTTACCTAAGGTTCTCCGAAAGGACAAATAGTCTTTGTCTCAATATCTCTGCACATACCACCCATCACGGGAAGATACAGGAAATCTGTTTTTCCTCACGTACGACGTGTCTCACTGACAACTTTCTCCCAAGGACGACTAATATCCTTCTCTAACCTCCAACCCAAAATTGACCAATTAACAGAGACGTCCATTTCCGTCACTTTCCGTACCAGCACTTCCCACCTACGAATCCGATGTGTCCTTATCCTTAGACACACCCAATCATAGTTTTCCTAGGCAGCATCACCGCTGCGGAAAAGAGAGTCAGTCGCGCGTCGCCGAACGAGTGGTCCAATATTGATACGAGTTACTAATTCCTCGACATCTGGTGCAATCACCTTCCGACTCGAATCGCACCGCGCAACGTACCGTACGATATCCGAACTCGTAACCACGAACCGATAATTGTAACGTGCGTCCGTCACACATTGTAAACAAAGAACGTGTACAATAAATAGTGTTTGTTGAACGCAGTGAGTGATTAACCTAACCCTATCACGTATCCACCTCAAACTGGTGACCCCGACGTGATTGTAAAGCAAAAAGAGGTGACCGTGATAGTGCTAGTGAGACTTCAAACGCCGCGAAGTTAAGACATTGCAAAATGACGAATACCGCCGATACTGAACGTGCAACGGTCGGGGGTAACAACTTAGACACGATAAACGCATTCCTCCGTGTACCACCTTTCTGGCCCGACGATGTCGACTTGTGGTTCACAATGCTGGAAGTGCAGTTTGCGACTGCTCGGATCACGAGCGATCAGGAAAAATTCCAGACCGCTATTGCACATCTCGACAAGTCTCATGCGAAATTAATCCGAGACGTATTGAACGCCCCACCGGCGACCGGGCGTTACGAGTTCGTCAAAAGGGAGCTCATCAAGAGATTGGGAGAGTCGGATGCCAAGAGACTCCGACAAGTAATCGAGAAGGAACAAATGGGTGATAGGACGCCATCCCAGTTTTACCGGGATCTAAGAAACTTAGCCACCAACGCGTTGGCGGACGATTTCATTCTCACTGTCTGGGAAGGTCGACTCCCGTCGCGCGTGCGGAGCATCCTAGCCTCCGTACAGAGTAAAGACCCGGAAACCCGCATTCAAATCGCGGACAGCATCTTCGAAGCCACCTCGGAGACAGGGCAAGTAGTGTATGCGTTTCAGGGCTCGGCTAAGATGCCGACCGCGCCATTCCTGGAGTGTAGAACTCATACTGGCTTCGCAATTAAGATGTTTTTTTAAATCTCCTACCTTCTAGCGGCCAATACCCGGGGAACGGCGCGCATAGGTGTTCGGCGCGCGACTTGGAAAAACCCTGCCCTCACCTTTCGGGTCATTGGACAAGTTGAACCTACCCTTTCGGGCAGCAGCTCGCTTGGCCGGCGCGGCGAGATGCAAGCATCACGCCGCGCCGTTACCAGCGGGGGCCACGAGGAGGCGGAGCTGCCAGCGTATAGCTCGGTCCCAGCAGGTTGGCTATCAGCCGATTATGCCCTGCACCGTCACAGCGCTCACTTGCATGAGCACCGCCTGCACTGACGATCGCAGGTCTCCTTTCCGAAGTACTGGTGTTGTTTCCATCGTCTTCGTTATCTTTGTTCTGTCCTCTTTCCTATTGTTGTTGTCCTTGTTGGGTCCAAATTGTTGGCGTCGCAGGGTATCTTCGCGGGGTTCCCTGCTCTTCTTCTTCATCCTCTTCTGTGGGCTGCAGGCTATTGGCTTCTTCGTGGTCGATGTTGGCTCTGTCGGTGTTGCCATTGTTGATGCCCTGTTCCGGCGCCCTTCGAGCCAGCCTAGGGCTTCGTCTTGGGGGCTGGCTCGTCTGCTCTGCTTGTGTCGACCTTCTCCCTGGATGTTGTTGTGGCTGCGGTGTGTTCCCCATCTCCCGTGGGGTTCTCCTCCTTTTATCCTCTTTTCTCTGCAGAACTCTCCTTGTGAACTGGCGGAAGTGGGGGTATATATCCTTTGTGACGAATTCCCACTTTTCCTCCGGCCAGTCCAGATCGAGGTCGGTTATTGCGCTCCGCAGATCTTGCCTCTCTTCATTGTAGATTGGGCAGTCCTCGAGGATGTGGTGGGGGGTTTCTACCTCACCGCAGTCGCACGTGTCCACTTCGCTGAGACAGAATGTCTTGAGTTTGCTGTTGAAGTCCCCGTGTCCACTGATGAACTGCGTCATGTAGTAGTCGGGTCTTATCCAGCGGGCCTCAAGCCTATCCTTGACACTATCGAAGTATTCAAAGGTGGTCCTGCCATTCAGCGTGGTCTGCCAGCGTTCCTGCCACTTCTCTATCGTTTCTCTCACGATAGTTTTGATGTTGTTTCCTTCTTCTTGCCCGGTTTTCAGCCTGTAGGTCCTTGTTCTTATTTCCAGCAGAAGGTCGATGGGGATGACTCCGGCGATGACCTGTAGTGCCTCCGTTGACGTTGTTCTGTAGGCCTTTGTCACTTGGAGGAGCGCCATCCTCTGTGACCTTATCAAGATTCTCCTCGTGTTCCCGTTCAGCAGATCGCTCCAACCGGCTGCGGCGTATGTGGTTATCGGCTCGTACAGCCCTTTGTACAGCGTACGCATGGCCGCGTGTCCGAGTCCCCATCTCGCTTTTGCCACTCTCGCGAGGCTGCCGAGTAGTTTCTGGTACTTGCTGGTTATTTCTTGCACGTGCCGGTTGATCTTTAGGCCTCTCTCAAGGTGCACTCCCAGGTATCTCATCACCTGTCCCATCTTTACACTTCTGCCGTTGATCCTGATGATCGGTGGTCTTTCCGGGTCCAGTTTTCCTTTGACAAGCAGCATCTCCGTCTTCTGCGCGGACAGCGCTAGTTTCTTCCTGGTGCACCAGTTGGAAACCCGGGAGACTACTTCTTGTCCTTTCCTTTGTATCTCATTCCTCGTGTCGCCTGCGACTAGCACTATTAGGTCGTCCGCGTACGCGATCGACTCGCATTCCGACGCGCTTGTCGTGAGCTCGGCCAGCAGGTCGTCGAATATGAGATTCCAGAAACTTGGGCCCAGTACCGATCCTTGCGGGCATCCTTTCGTGACAGGCTTGCATACTATCTCGCTTTTGCCGGAGATTTGTGCGACTCTGTCCGCGAAGTAGCTCCTCGTCAGCCGGAACAAGTTGTCGGGGCAGCCTCTTCTTTTTAGTTCCTCCAGCACGTTGGGCCACCAGACGTTGTCGAAGGCCCCTGATATGTCGAGCGCGATTGCGAGGACGTATTTATTTACGCTCATCTGCTCGACTTTTTCTCGAAGTCTGGTGATTGCATCCACCGTCGATCTTCCGGGGCGAAATCCGTATTGTCGGTCCGAGGTCATCGCATGGTCGTGAAAGATGCTTGCCATCCTGGCGGCCATTAGTCGCTCTAACAGCTTGCCTAGCATGGAGAGCAGGCAGATCGGCCTGTACGACTTTGGGCTGGTCCTATCACGGTCTGGTCCTTTTGGGATGGTGATGATATTCCCTACTTTCCAGATTCTAGGGAAGGTCCCCCAGGCGAGGCAGCCGTTCATGAGCCGCAAGAGCTCCTGGTGGATTCCTCCCCAGGCCCGTTGGATTGTCTCAGCCTCGATCAGGTCGGGGCCAGGACATTTCCCTTTCCTCAGCTGCTTCACCGCGCTGTTGAGTTCTTCGAATCGGAACTCGGGGGTGTCGTCGACATTCGGGGGGCTCATTGAGCTCCATCTGGTTTCCGCCTGCTCCGGCGTGTCTGCATCTTCCAGGTCGTCGGGTAGAAGGGCGGACAGCATCGCCGCCGCAGTCGTGCGCCAGTTGGTAGTATTTCCTTCTGGCGTTTGCAGGGTCGATACCGTTTCTTCCCCTCTGAGTTTCCCGGTTACTGTCTTGAATGCAATTCCCCAGGGTTCCTTGTTGCCCTCCTTTGTGACGAAGTCCTGCCAGCTCTGGATCTTCGCTTTTGTGACCATCCGCTGGTAATCCTTTTTTGTTTCCCTGTACCGCAGCTTCTCCTGTTCCCTCGTTGCGGGGTCCCTGGCCCCTTGGTATCTCCTTCTTGCCCTGTAGGTGTTCTTCTTTGCTCGGGTGAGCTCGGAAGTCCACCAGGGCACTGACCTGTGGTACCACTTCTTCTTTGGAATGGCCTCGTCGCAGGCTCTTATCAAGACTGCCTGCATTTGCTCGGCCATCCGTTCGACGTCCTCCGCTCGCTGGAGGGTTGTTTCCTGGAGTGCTTTCGTCTCCTCCAAGACTGCTCTCTGAAACACCTCCCAGTTGGCCTTACTTATGTTGTACCTTCGTTCCCGAAGCTGCGGCTTGGTGTGTCTTTCGCTAAAATCCAGGCGCGTCTCCAGTATCCTGTGGTCACTGGAGGTTCCGTCCTCGTGCACTCTCCAATTCATCACGAGCGGTATTGCCTCTGGACTCGCCATGGTGATATCTATGTTCGACCGCCCTTGAGTCGTTTCGAACGTGTGGGGTTGTCCTGGTTGATTTAGGACGTGGAGGCCGTATTGGGCTATGACAGCATCTAGGGCTTCTCCTCTGTCGTCGGTGTTCCTGCTGCACCATAACGGTGATTTGGCGTTTGCGTCGAGGCCGATGATGGCCTTTTTGCCTCGGAGACTCCTCAGCGCCCTGTCCAGTTGCTTGATGCCGACTTCGATGTTCTCTGTCGGCGGGAAGTACTGGCTCATTGCGTAGAGCTCCATCTCCCCGTCGCTTATCTGCACGCAGACGCAGTGCGTTGTGCAGAGTTCGGCGACTTCGAGTGTCGTTATGATGTCCGACCTAACCCCTACTGCCGCCATTGGCGGGTCATCCTTCGATCCCCGAGAGGCGATCGCTACCCCCGTTCCGAGTCCAGGTATTTTCTCGTCTATGCTGTATGGCTCTTGCAAAAGTAGGATTTCGTCGCCATCAGCAGTCATTTGGTTCCTCAATTCGTAGGGGACTGTTTTGGATCGCTGCATGTTATGTTGCAGGATCCGTATTCCCCTAGCTCTCCCATAATCCCTTCCGTTTCTTATTCGCGTATTATTCATAGTTAGTTCTTGATATAATTAATTCCAGGGCTCTTTTGTACATGGGGCAGTCGGCACTGGAGGCCGCATGATCCCCTTTTTTGCCAGCCTTCCTACAGTTCGCGCAGCTGGCGTTGTTCTTCTTATTCGTGCACTGTTTGGTGCTGTGTCCGCTCTCCGCGCAGTGTGCGCAGATATCGTAGTTTAGCTTACAGTGCTTTGCGACGTGTCCGAATCCCTGGCATTTGTAGCACCGGCTAACGGCTATGTAGTCGCTAACCTTGCAGGCGTTCCACGAAATAAATACCTTGTTGGATATCAGTTTTTCTCTTACCTGGGGGGGTACTTCCAGTACCCAGTTAGTTTCCTTGGAGTCCTTGCGGCCAGTTCGGAAGCAGAACCGAATTGCCGCCACGTCCTCTTCCGTCAGTCTGTCCTGGTTTTGTTTCCTAATGCATACCAGCAGTTCTTTTCGGGGATTTCCCGGGGACGTCATACATTATAAGGCGGGGTAACCTCCTTTGGGGGTGCTGGTTTTAGTCCAGCCTCCCTTAACTTTGCGTTCTCGGTGAACGCCCTTAATCCCCTCCGGTTTCGTCGTTTCAACGACTGGGCCGTTCCCGCTTATCTTCTTAACCGCGGTGACCTGGATGCCTCTTTTACGTGGGTTAACTAGCGTGAAGACGGCTTCTCGCGCCTCTTCACTTGTCTTAATGTCGCTATCCTGAGGATCTGGCCGGATTATCACTGCATTCCTCGGTGGCCTTACAGCGATTTGTCCCACTTTGTTGTTCCTCATCTTGACCTTCTCCGCGTAGGAGGGTTGTCTAGATTCCGCTGCGACTGTGCTCTTGACTTTGACCGCCGTCTCCAGACGCTTGCTACTTTGAAGCGTTTTATTCACAGCGCTCAGTATTTCACTTTCCTTGTTTTTCGCTTCAGAGCTTTGCTCTAATTTTCCATTTAAATAGCTATTATGGAGGAGGAGATCCTCCACAATTCCTCGCATTTCTTTGAAGTGCCTCATTATGGTTGCCGCTTGTTCTTTATTTATTTTCATTGCTGGGTCGAGACAGAAGGCAAGCACCTTCTTTTCTATCTCACCCGCTTGTGCCCTTACGTCGGGTATTGCTCGGGGTGTCTCGGCCACTCGTCGGGATTCCTGCTTTGTTTCTTTCCCATCATCTTCACCCCTCTTTCTTTTTTCCATCACCGGGCTTTCTTTTTCCGGTGTTTTATCCTCCATCTTTGGTGTCCTTAATGGTTGTAGGACTACCCTTGCCTTCGCGGTGGGCGGTGATTGTCCTCGCGAAGACATTTTGATACCCTTCCCCCTTTTTTTTTGCCGTCGATATGTTCTCGACGTCGGTAATCCTACCGTCGGTAGTTTTCCGTCGTCGATAACTTTGTTTCGACGCTTACCACAGGAGGAGGATGGTTTGTGTCTGCACTAGAGTGTGGTTCACTAATCGGCCGAGGGACGCTACGGTGGCGCCACCGTCGCGCGTCACTAGGACGACCGCCAAAATGGCCGCCTCTCCTTTGTCACAACACCGATTCTTTTTCACTTTTATTTCTTGTGTTTTTTTTCCGAACTCCAGAGAACTTTTTTCACTGATCTACTCCACAACACTAGCGCTTCACTTTCTCGCTATTCGTTGTACTGCACTGTTCGATTTTCCCGATTTCTCGGTTATAGAGTACGACGACAAGGTGGCCGCCTCTCCTTTGTCACAACACCGATACTTTTTCACTTGTATTTCCTGTGTTTTTTTAAATTCAACCGAATTTTTTGCAGTGATCTGCTCCAATACGCTAGCGCTTCACTTCCTCACTGTTCTTTGTATTGAACTCTACGATTTTCCGCGATTTCTCGGTTATAGTCTACGGAGCGACGTGCACGCGTCCGCACTGCTTGCCGCCATCTTGTGGACTCTGAGGCTCGACAACAATCGGCTGACGCCTTACCTCACTAAGATTATATCGTTATCACTGGTAAGGGAGTATTGTAGCGGCACTCGACAAGTCAAATACCGCCACCCGACTCTAACCATAGAGCGGACACGTGGCGCAGTTGTTAGCGTCTTAGGTTTCGAACGTTCGGGACCCGGGTTCGATTCCCGGCGCCCGTAGTCCGATTTTATTTCCGGGCACAAGAAAATAGACGAAAAATCAGCAGCGACATCTACAGCCCTCAGCCGACAACTACCCTTGGGACCAGGCCCAACCAGCTTGCCGCTACGACCACTGCTATCAAAGACAACACATATTACGCGCACCTCAAAGTAAAGTTGGTGGCGTGCGGAACTTTGCCGTACAACCGTCTTTCTCTTAAGACGTTTTACTCGTACAGCCCTAGGGATCGAATGCCCACTCCGTCTCTTCGTGCGTAGAGATATACTCTGCACGCGCGAGCGACTGACAACAACGAGGACCGTCGCATCGACGGGTCGTCGTTGCGTTTTACATCCTCTGTGCTTTTATATTATTCCCGAAAAAAAGGCGTATATCCGGGAACGCACACGTGATTTCTTCGAACGCTGATGACTTAGGGAGATGATCCCCAGGCGTTGCGCGGAGATCGGAGAGTACGCGATACTTGTATCGGGACGAATTTTCCCCGTCGTTCGCGTATCTCTCTGCCCGCACGCACTGGCCGAAAGCCATGTTCGTCGGAAATCGTACAAAGCGTGTGCGAACTAGCGTGTGTCCATGATCGGCTACGGGTGTTATAGAAGCTCAAGGTGTTGCGCAACGTTTCTGTACCTGAGGAAGATGTGCATGTGAGTCCGTTACGAAGTTGTTGGATAGTCGTCGTCGTCGTCGTGCCAGAGAGAATCTTTGAATCGCACGGAGAGATCGTGGAAGAGGAAGAAGACGATCCCCTTTGGCGAGGCTCGAGAAAAACTTTGATTTAATTAGAGAGGACGAGGTATACACGCGCGTACGACGTAATAGTCGTGCGCGCGTGTGATTTTTTATGGCAATTCGGCGCTCCAAGAATACAAAGAAACAGAGAGTGTTGGTCATCCCATGCCTTTTTCGGCGTCTATCGCTAAGACCGCGCATCCGAACGTCGTCGGTCGTCCAGTCCCCGAACACACCACAGTACGTCTCGCTCGCTTTTCCACTTGCGTGCGTTCCCGTGCGTTTTCGTCGTTGGTACAGAGCAAAGAAAGCGTCTCGACCCGGAGATCGCGTATTCGATCTCTGTGCCAACACTTTGGCGAAAACAAGGAACCGCTGGAATCGTCGAGAGGAGAGAAACGGCTGCAAGAGACTGAGGACGGGCGTTAAAAATCGAACCGACGATCGTATTACGGATGTCTTGCGTGAGTCTTTAGCTCGAACATGATACGACGAACGAAGATCGGCACTTTGGCGCGATGCTTAAAACTCTTCTCTGGAAAAAGAGTGTTCTCCTTCTATTCGATTTTTTATTTTTTTTTATTTTTTTTCTCTTTGAGGCGATTTTCGCATAGAGATTAAAAATACCACCTTCTCTCGCACTGGATGTTTCATAGATTTTTTTCTCGAAGTTTTCGCAAACATGGCACGAACGTGTTTTTTTTTTCTTTGAATAAAAAAACAACTTTCGTTTCGTGTCGTGACGTTGAAGCGACCTCAGAGTAGGCGAGACTACCCGCTGAATTTAAGCATATTACTAAGCGGAGGAAAAGAAACTAACAAGAATTTCCTTAGTAGCGGCGAGCGAACAGGAATTAGCCCAGCACTGATTCCCGCGGTTCCGCCGCTGGGAAATGTAGTGTTCGGGAGGATCCGTTTATCCCGTGACGTCGAACCGCGTCCAAGTCCATCTTGAATGGGGCCATGTACCCACAGAGGGTGCCAGGCCCGTAGTGACCGGAACGCGTTTCGGGAGGATCTCTCCTTAGAGTCGGGTTGCTTGAGAGTGCAGCCCTAAGTTGGTGGTAAACTCCATCTAAGGCTAAATACAACCACGAGACCGATAGCGAACAAGTACCGTGAGGGAAAGTTGAAAAGAACTTTGAAGAGAGAGTTCAAGAGTACGTGAAACCGTTCAGGGGTAAACCTGAGAAACCCAAAAAGATCGAATGGGGAGATTCATCGTCGACGGCGCCGGTTCCCGTTGGTGAGCGATGCTCCGGGTGGGCCTTCGTGGTTCCATTAGCGAGGGGACGCCACCTTCGGTGTCGAACGCACCGGTGTCGTAGTCGTGCACTTCTCCCCTAGTAGAACGTCGCGATCCGTTGTGTGTCGGTCTACGGCCCGAGTGGGCGCCTGTCGCGTCGCTTCGGCGCACGCGGCAGACCCTCGGTCGCCCGGCCGACTGCACGACGGTACACTCACGGTATCGGGCCGCAACCAATCCATTTTCTCGAATATGTGTGTGCGTCTGGACCGCCGCAAGCTTCGCCCTTACTCCGCAGTCTCGGGCTTACGTTCCGTGC
Organism: Bombus balteatus; assembly: GCA_019201815.1. Taxonomy (NCBI): domain Eukaryota; kingdom Metazoa; phylum Arthropoda; class Insecta; order Hymenoptera; family Apidae; genus Bombus; species Bombus balteatus. The sequence goes on along the minus strand of JAFJHM010000059.1, from coordinate 60,697 downwards.
TCGGGTATTGGCAGCTGTTAGCAGTGCGGATATCTTGGACTGGCCAAATCTCGAATTACCGGTCGGCGACGCTATTGCTTTGGGTACTCTCAGGACCCGTCTTGAAACACGGACCAAGGAGTCTAACATGTGCGCGAGTCATTGGGACATTGAAACCCAAAGGCGAAATGAAAGTGAAAATCGGCGTTCGCGTCGATGGAGGGAGGATGGGCCGCGCAACTATGCGGCCTCGCACTCCCGGGGCGTCTCGTTCTCATTGCGAGGAGAGGCGCACCTAGAGCGTACACGTTGGGACCCGAAAGATGGTGAACTATGCCTGGTCAGGACGAAGTCAGTGGAAACCCTGATGGAGGTCCGTAGCGATTCTGACGTGCAAATCGATCGTCGGAACTGGGTATAGGGGCGAAAGACTAATCGAACCATCTAGTAGCTGGTTCCCTCCGAAGTTTCCCTCAGGATAGCTGGCACTCGACCGTTCTCATCGAACGCGTGCGAGTCTCATCTGGTAAAGCGAATGATTAGAGGCCTTGGGCCCGAAACGACCTCAACCTATTCTCAAACTTTAAATGGGTGAGATCTCTGGCTTCCTTGGATCATGAAGCCACGAGATTTTGGATCAGAGTGCCAAGTGGGCCAATTTTGGTAAGCAGAACTGGCGCTGTGGGATGAACCAAACGTGGAGTTAAGGCGCCTAAGTCGACGCTTATGGGATACCATGAAAGGCGTTGGTTGCTTAAGACAGCAGGACGGTGGCCATGGAAGTCGGAATCCGCTAAGGAGTGTGTAACAACTCACCTGCCGAAGCAACTAGCCCTGAAAATGGATGGCGCTGAAGCGTCGCGCCTATACTCCGCCGTCAGTGGCAAGTGGGAAGGCACGTGAGTCCCGTTATCGGGACCGTCCTTCATGAAGCTCTGACGAGTAGGAGGGTCGCGGCGGTGTGCGCAGAAGGGTCTGGGCATGAGCCTGCCTGGAGCCGCCGTCGGTGCAGATCTTGGTGGTAGTATCCTCAAACGAGCACAATTCCGCGGCGACGTGGGGGGGGGGGTGGGGAAGGGGTTTTTGTTAAAAACCGTTGTAACAGATAAGTCAGTCCCTACTCCCCCAAAAAAAACTTATGCAGATAAGGTGTCGTGGGGGGGGAGAGGGGTTTTGTGGAGAACCGTTTGTCACGGGTGCTGTCGCTCCTACCCTCAAAGAGAAATCCTTTGGAGATGGGGTGTCCCAAGATCATACGCCGCTGGACTTAGTCGCGTACGCCGGAAAAGCAATACGCCGCTGGACTTAGCCGCGAACTGCCATCCCTCAGGGTCCCTGCGGTATGCCGCGTTTCAACGGTTGTACGGTGGGGCCCTGGGGGTTGTTGTTTACTCAGGGGCAGATAAGACTTCGGTCTTATCTGCCCAAGCGTCTCCTACCTCCTCGTGGTACCGCCGGTAACATGCTTGCTGCATTAGCGTGGGGTGTACTCCCCGGATGCAGCTGGCATGGCTAAATGGAGTACGGCGCCGAAGGAGCGAAAGACTAACACGATCAATCGGCTTGCCGATCTAACGATTGCACCATCGTAAATAAAGGGAATTTAGTCCCAGAAAAGGGAACTCGTTCCTTCGATTCCGAAATTATTGACGACCTGGCATGACTGGTAATGATTTGGACCGTTCGCAATAGTACGTACAGGCTGCACAAAATTTTTTTAAAAAAATGAAAAATAATGGTATGGAACATGCCTCGGACGCGGCACCCCTCGGTCCCGGAGGCGCCGTGGCGGATTCTTCCGCTCTGGAGGGGACCATTGTTGACGACTCGGCTACGACCCAGGACATGATTTTTGTTATTACGGTACCGATCGTGGGTAATCAGGTTGCCTGTCCCGTATGTCAGAAAAGGGAAATTCACCTTTTCTTTCTATCGCTGGCTGACTTGGGCAGGCACCTTGATCAACATCATACGACAGCCCTCTTAGAATGGAGATGTAAAGGCTGTGGTAAAGGCTTCCAAAAGCTACATAGGGCTAGATGTCATCTGCCTCATTGCAGAGGCCCTAATGAAAAGCCTGAAGGCCCTTATAAGTGCGACGCCTGCCCCATGAGCTTTGGAACGCAAAGAGGGCTGTCTACCCACGAGCGGCATGCACACCCTGCCGTAAGGAACGTCAAGAGAAAAGGAGAGGATCCCCCAGACAGGGGATGGACGTTCGAGGAGGTTGCTCTCCTGAGAGAGCTCTGTGAGACGTTTAAGGATCACAGGCACCCTAATAAAAAGATCAGTGAGGTCCTCACCAATAAAACCATCGATCAAATAAAATATCAGCGAAAGAAGCTGAGATTATTAGGTGAGGACAGGGGCTCTCAGGAAGCAACCCAGGTGACAGAGGGAGGGTGTGATCCCGTTGATCCAGGCAATGCGCGTCTAGAAAGTCCTGGAATCAACGAGAATGATAAAATTTTAAATATTAATAATTGGAAGCTCCAGTTGGAGCAAGCTATAATAAAACATGCCGATGTGCCACCTGTTTTAAGGTGGGTTCACATACGGTTGATGAATATCTGGGTCGCTCTCAAGGAGAACAGGGAATCCCTTGAGAGAGGAATTGACGAGCTTATAGAGACGCTCTATGGAGCCATTAAAAATGCAAATAAGGATAATCAAATAGAAAATGCTCAACAAAAACAAAAGACAAGGATTGGTCACCGAAACGCAAAGAAAAGGAGGAACGCTAAAAAGAAATACTCATACGCACGTTGCCAAGAGTCGTTCTTAGAAAATCCTAAGAGGTTGGCTGATGCAATCGTTAACAACGATCAGGCCTTCCTCCAGCAGGCGAGAAAACCACCTGAAGCCACGGAAGTGAGGAGGCTCTATGAAGAATTATGGGGCCAAACTGTACCTACGAACGCCCCAATCCCAAGCGATGGAGCCTCCGAGCTGTCCTTATGTGAGATCTTCCCGCCGATCGATGAAGAGGACGTGGGGAGGAGAATTAGTAAGATAAGGAAGAAAGCTGCGGCAGGACCAGATGGATTTACCAAAGAACATCTGTTGATTCCTGGCCTGCCTACAATATTGGCGAAACTTTATAACATGCTTTGTTATTGTTCCTATTTTCCTCCGGCATGGAAGGAAAATAGGACAACCTTAATTCCAAAACCTAACAAGCCAAGCAGCCTAGTCGAGAATTGGAGACCTATTACGATAGGTCCCATTCTCGGCCGTATTTTCTCCTCCATTATTGACGGGAGGATCAGAAGGGGCATCGTGTTAAGTCCAAGGCAGAAAGGATTCACCGCAGAGAGCGGTTGTAAAATTAATATAGAACTGTTGAGCGCTGCCTTGGACTACAGTAAGAAAGAGAAAGGCGGGGTATTCGCTATTGTGGATATCTCCAAGGCCTTTGACACGGTGCCCCATTCGGCAATTAAGCCTTGCCTGACCAGGAAGGGGAGTGCCGGCCCCCATTGTCGACTTGGTCGGCAATATGTACCAAAATATTAAAACGAAAATTAAAGCAAAAGATCAAATGGGGGTCGAGATCGAGATTCGTCCCAGGGTGTTAAGCAGGGTGACCCCCTGTCGCCGCTGCTCTTCAACCTGTGTTTGGAGCCGCTGTTGGAGATGATCGACCAACAAACCAGTGGCATTAACGTCAATGATAATCGCAAGATTCCTGTTCTGGCCTTCGCTGACGACGTTGTGTTGCTCGGCGCTGATAATGGGGAAGCACAACGCCAAGTGGACATGCTCTGTGAGTATTTGAATGGCCTCGGAATGTCCATCTCGCGGGAAAAAAGCCAAACGTTCCAAATAGTGGCTAAGAGAGATACCTGGTTTATCCAGGAGCCACAAGTTAAGATTGGGAATAACACCATCCCAACAGTTGATCCCGTCGAGGTCTTCAAATACTTAGGCGCCAAATTGGGGCCTTGGAGGGGCGTCCACTGTGGCATAATAGTGCCCGAGCTTCTGAGCATGATGAGGAGAGTCAGAAAGCTCTCTCTCAAACCATGCCAGAAGCTCGAATTGATCACCAGCCATATATTCACCAAATATATATACCATCTTCTTATAAACCCGCCGGGCGACAGCGTCCTTAGATTGCTGGACAGCGAGGTTAGACAGGAAGTAAAGGCCATATTCCATCTGGTGCCTTCAACTGCCACTGGTTTCTTCTATACCCCCAAAAGTTGGGGAGGGTTAGGGTTGCCGAGATTCGAGCATCTTGTTAAACTCGGCACCCTAAAAAGTGCAATAAAGATCAAAGAGTCGACCGACCCAGCGGTATCCGGCCTTGTTGGTGAGCGCGACGAAATCAAGTTGAAAAAGATCGCGAATTCCTTGCGTATTAATTGGCCAGCCTCTTTGTAGGACATTGAGAGAGCTAAGAGAAGACTAAAAGCCGCGCACGTAAGACAGAGGGCTGATCTGAGAAGTCAAGGACAAGGTGTTCTAGACTTCTCAAGGAACAGGACTGGCAACGTGTGGCTTGCAGACTATAAACTGCTCAAGCCATCGAGGTACATCGATGCCATTAAACTCAGGACCAATACATTTGGAACGAAAACCGTATTGGCACGGGCCGACAAAAACATTGATGTAGCCTGTAGAAAATGTCGAGCCCAGCCCGAGACCCTTGGACACATACTCGGGCTGTGCCAATACACAAAAGGTCTGAGGATTAAGAGGCATGATGAAGCTAAGATGACCCTTGCCGACAGTCTACGAAAGAAGAATGAGGTATTTGTCGAGCCTACAATAAAAGTGGGAGGTGATCTTTACAAGCCCGACCTCGTAGTGAAAAACGAGGAAAGGGTACTCATAGTCGACGTTACCGTCCGCTATGAGAATAAGGATTACCTCTCAAAACCAGAAAAAAAAAAGGTCGACAAATACCAGCCTTGTTTGCAACACCTCAAGGCAAAGTTTAATGTCAGCAAGGGAGAAGTTGTGCCGGTGGTATTGGGCAGTCGTGGTGCAATAACACCCTTTACTGAAAGAAGTCTCAAGCTTATGGGTATCGGTGACCAAACAATTAAGACATTAGTGCTTAATGTCTTAAGAAGCTCCATAGAGTTATGTAATATATTTTTAGATAGTTGAGACCCAGATCTTTTAATGTTACAATTATATGTTAATTTATTTATTTATTAAATTAAATTGTATATAAGAACTTATACCCTATATATTTATAATTTACACTGTCCGTCCTATTTATTATATTAAGTTTGCAGTAATCTAAGATTACAAAGCAAATATTTATAATTTTAATTCCCTACGAGGGGGATATACCTCGGAAGTATGGAACCTCTTTCAGGTTCCACAGGTAATAGCCAAATGCCTCGTCATCTAATTAGTGACGCGCATGAATGGATTAACGAGATTCCCTCTGTCCCTATCTACTTTCTAGCGAAACCACTGCCAAGGGAACGGGCTTGGAAAAATTTGATCGAGAAGGATAAAGGATAATAATTCCCGAAATATACGGTAGTTGCTGCCACCAGAAATAGTCCAAGGACTATTTCGAGAGAGAATTCTGTTTATCGTTTTCTTTTATTATATATATATATATATATGCCTTTCCTTTCCGTCTATAGTATTTAAGTCTGATGTCGTGTTGGTTTCTCTTTCGCTTTCAATGATTGGTGTATTAATTGGGTAGCGTTAATTATTTCAATGCGACTGGTAAATAGTTTCCACTTTTCGGCTAACCTGCTATGGGCAGGAGTACTAGCGCGGGAGAGGATTAAAGTTATTTTGAAATAATGGTTAGGCTATGATAAACAAGATTTACTGAATTTATTTGAATTACAATATCGCCAGGAGTCTCGCCCAAAGATGACCAACGTCTGCTAACAGTGGGACGAGAGGAACGAAAACCCGCAAACGTTTCCAATGTTTGAAAACACCGTAATCAACACTACGTCAGATTACTGGTTAATACAGCGAACGGTCGTTATGATTTCAATGTCTCGGGTATTCCTTCGCGTTAATTATGTTTTGATATATTGTTCTTCTTTTTGCCTTGATGTCGAATTTCGTACGACGCCGAAATTAACGGAGAAGAAATGATGCCAAATCGAAACTCTCGCCTTGCTTGTATATGTTAGGGCGATGAATTCTTGAATTCTAGCTCGTCTCGCTTTACAATTTATTTAGACTCCAATGTACCGGTTTCGTCGACTAACAACAATTAACTAACTAACTAACTAAAAATCGCTTTGCGCTAGGATGCGTATTTATAGCTCAATTTGTCCTTGAATAATTACCACGTAACGATTTATTCAAAAGGAACTCGGGGTGGGGTTGTCTAAGTTTACATATTGTCGGTTTTGTCCGGCGCGCGCGGAGCGCGGGACGTAACAACAAGCAACATTTTTCTACCATGTATCCGATTGCCAATTTCTTCCTTTTCTTCATTTTGGTTTTTATTTTGCGCCAAGGCGCAAGTTTACTATCACCGAGCCAATTATCAAATTGCTTGCCAGTAGCATTCAAAATACGAAGTTTTGAAAATTTCATAGCTATATTAACCCATAAGTATCTTAGATGTAGTATAGTATGATACCATCTATATTTTCTAAAAGGAATCATAAGGTCTGCACTCGTGCTAGCTAAACCAAACACTAGATGTAGTAGCCAATGAAGTATTTTTAATCCAATTGTAATCCAATGGCTAGCGTATTTATTCAAGTTTTTATGTGTACCTTCGACTGGTAATTCCCTATTTTCCTCTTTTCGATTTCTTTGAGCCCGTTTAACTTGTGGTTTTTCAGCCTGAAAATGTTTAGAATTCTTTTCCTCGGTTACCATTTTTTCTTCTTTATTTATTTTATTCACAACCCATTGATTTTTCTCTACCTTTTCAGAATGAATAGCTTCACTGGAAATGCTTATTGTATGTAAGTTATTAATTATTTGTGTGGGACGTTTAGGAATATTTACAGTATATCCAGAATTATTCTTTAAATTCTTATTACAAACTTCCTTGCTCATAGATTCCGTTTTGGGTTTAGGGCTAGCTATACTTTTATTCTCTGTAGTCTGATCTTCCTTAGAATTTAATGACTTGGCTTTGAGTTCGATAAAGTTACCTTCTGGTGGTTTTATAGAAGCTTTTGAGTGAGGCACACTCGCCACCTCTTCTCCTATTATATTTGAAACACTCAGAGAACTCGTGGAAACTTGCCCCTTCATCCCTGCCAGGGGACAAGCGTCGCCCATCGCTTCGTCGTTTAATTTCCTAGTCTCTACTTCTTCCAAAAATTCTTTGGCATCAGTATTGTTTATCTTGGTTGGGAACTCGGGAGATTTCTCACTCATGATCTTGTCTGTGGTGTCGTGCGTCCTCTTGCTATTTAAGGTAACATCTCTTATCGCAGCAACGGAACAGTGTTTGTATTGAAAGGTTGATTGTTTCAAATAATCCACATCCCTCTTTTGACTTAGATCTCTATCGGGGTATTTATTTACATCTTTTTCTTTCCAGGTTATTACTCTTGCTCTTTTCCTAACATCTTTCTCTATTCCCGGGTCGTCTAGACGATTCCGCGGCGGCGGTACAAATGTCCGGTCCTGGTGGTCGTTTTCGATGTAGTTACTATTGTATAGGGGACGGGTGTTGTTTCCGTTATAATTGTTCGGAGGTGTCGGACGTTGGTATCGTATTCTATCGTTTGCTTGTTTTAATTCTCGTGTTGCTTTCACGGCTTGGCGGTACGCATCGTCCAAGGATTGGTATCCTGCTAGCTTTACTCGTAAATACACCTCGTTTGGAAGCCCCCTAACAAAAGCCTCCCTCGTGTTTCGATCTATTCTATCTTGGAATACGGTGCCGTACTCGTATCTTTCCCCGTACATTATCGCTAACCTAAGGTCTCTGACGCGATCTATATAATCTAGAATATCTTCTCCCGGTTGTTGAAATATTGTTCCTAATTCTCCCTTATATTCGTTAAGAGATTTCCCTGGACCGAACAGATCTTTTAATTTATTCCCGAAATCGTATAGACTCATCAGTTCGGTGTCTTCGATGGCGAGGAGCGCGTGTCCACGGAGCTTATTTGTTAATAATTTTACCAACTGAGGTTCTTGATACCTAGGAACCATGTTTCGCGCGCGCTCGCATGCTCTTAAAAATTGAAATACCGAGGGTCGATGTCCGTCGAACACTGGTACCGACTCGATCGCGTCTTTTAGTATAATCGGTTGAGAATATCTACCTGGCTGCGTTGTCTCTTGTTGAGTTGCCGGCTGCGATACGGTTGACTTAGGTTCCCTTTTTGTTTTGAGTTCGAGCATGTTGTTTTGTAATTCATTCATTTTTGCACTCATATCGCGAAAATTCGCGTCCCATGCTGTAAGTTTTTCCGATAACATCAAGAGCATGTCTTTCTTCAGGGAGTCTCGTGCGGTCGACATGTTTTCTATTTATTTTTTAGTTAATACTCCAAAGAACTTTAATCCTCTGTGGAGCGTATCCCACCGCTGCCACCAAAAATTTATTTCTATACTGTTACGTCCTCGTTTACTTGGTTAATCGTATTAACCGCTAGTTTGATCGAGAAGGATAAAGGATAATAATTTCCGAAATATACGGTAGTTGCTGCCACCAGAAATAGTCCAAGGACTATTTCAAGAGAGAATTCTGTTTATCGTTTTCTTTTATTATATATATATATATGCCTTTCCTTTCCGTCTATAGTATTTAAGTCTGATGTCGTGTTGGTTTCTCTTTCGCTTTCAATGATTGGTGTATTAATTGGGTAGCGTTAATTATTTCAATGCGACTGGTAAATAGTTTCCACTTTTCGGCTAACCTGCTATGGGCAGGAGTACTAGCGCGGGAGAGGATTAAAGTTATTTTGAAATAATGGTTAGGCTATGATAAACAAGATTTACTGAATTTATTTGAATTACAATATCGCCAGGAGTCTCGCCCAAAGATGACCAACGTCTGCTAACAGTGGGACGAGAGGAACGAAAACCCGCAAACGTTTCCAATGTTTGAAAACACCGTAATCAACACTACGTCAGATTACTGGTTAATACAGCGAACGGTCGTTATGATTTCAATGTCTCGGGTATTCCTTCGCGTTAATTATGTTTTGATATATTGTTCTTCTTTTTGCCTTGATGTCGAATTTCGTACGACGCCGAAATTAACGGAGAAGAAATGATGCCAAATCGAAACTCTCGCCTTGCTTGTATATGTTAGGGCGATGAATTCTTGAATTCTAGCTCGTCTCGCTTTACAATTTATTTAGACTCCAATGTACCGGTTTCGTCGACTAACAACAATTAACTAACTAACTAACTGTCACGTCCCGCGCTCCGCACGTGCCGTAACAAGGAAAAGAAAACCACCCTATGCAAAACGCGCGAATAAGGATTTGAATGCACGGCACTACGACACGAAATATAGGATTAACAAATGAGGACGACAAATATAAACCCAACCAGCATAAAATTAAAATAAATAGAATCTACTAATAAATTGAATGAGTCACGGACCAAATAAATAAACCAGGAAATAAGAATAACTTATAGGAACAAGAATAACTAAGAATACAAAAGGGAAATAAATGAAACGCCAGGAATGTATAAGTATATAAATATATTTTATTCAATCAACGCAGCCACGACTTGGGGAGTTACATATAAGTATAAACATATATGCCAAACATGTAATAACCTAGTAAAATATTAGAGACAATACTTCCAATACTATAAAACAAATCCAATATTATCGAACTATAAAATATATGTGAATATAAAATCAAAGAACTTATAATCTAACAAATACATAAAACATACAATATTGTATTATTAAAGAAATAAAGGTTACATTGTCAGAAATATATATATATGTGTGCGCACTCTACACTATTGAATCAAATTAGTAATACATACTTAAAACTAGCCAACATTCTGGTAAATAATTATAAAAGAAGAACTACATTACGAAACATGCATGTCTATATATATATAAAATATATAAATATATAATCTATACTCTAAAATAAACTACCACTAATAATCTAAATGAATAGAACACACAACGCAACACTTGGGACCAAGTAACAACTTGTCAATAGGCTAAAACGTTCAAAATAATTAACACTGCAACGACTTGAAGAATTGCATACAGGAATTCTACTATCAAACACAAATATCTAATAAAAAAGAAAACACATTAAACACACAATAATTTAGAAATAAAGCTTTAATACTATGTTGTCACAATACAAGATATATATGTATATATGAAATCAAAACATAACCTCAAACACACAACATTACATCGCTAAAGAATCTAAATGAAAATCACACTACCAGAAATATATACATATATACGTGTACGTGTGTGTGTTCTATCTTATTAAATGAAGTTAATATAAAATAAATAATTAACATTTCATTTCGTATGAAAACTGCACCACCAGAAGAAATATGTACATGTATATATATATCTATATATGTGTTTGTGTGTGTCTTATATTATCAAACACTATAAAATAAACTACTTAGAACAATAAATAACGCTATCGAAGAATTACAAACATTAGTCACATTAAAAAATGACACACAATATAAATATATATATATACATTCACACGAACAATACTATTGTCATTTTAATAGTAATAATAATAACAACATTAATAATAAATATATAGCCTAATTGCGGTACAATAAGGAAAAACTAGCGACAGACGGAAAATCACTTCAATATCAGACAAAACTAAAGACCCGCCACTATAACTTTACTGATGACATTTATGAGCAGCCATGTTAGATTTACACGTGCACATCAGAACACACGCAATAATTACACACATTAAATTAATACAAAATAATATATTTTTTCACTTCAATTATACGTCAAGACACTGACACAAGATTTACACATAATTGACAAATAGATTCGAGATCGATGAAAATCACTGTATGCTAGGGACATTCACGGGCGGCCATTTCGAAACATGCGTGCACTAACTCTTATAGAAACTATACCATTGAAACTAACTAATAATTTAAATATGTAATAAACATAAGAAATATAAAATGCATAAACCTACATGGAATTGTATTGCTAAGAGTTTAATTAATGTAAAGAATTCTATACATACTTTATTTGATTAACGAACACGGGAAAATAAATTATATAGAAATTATATTATTGGAACTAGCTAACAATTTAAAAATTTATATATGTTGATGAATATGAGAAATACAACTACATAAATTTATATGAAACTGTATCGCTGAGAATAGCCAATAATCTAATTATGTAAAGAATTCTATACATACTTTACTTAATTGACAAACATATAAAACTACATATATTGCAACTCAAGTAATAAAATGAATTGTACACATACTAACACGAAAATAGAAATGCACAAATTACAAAGTATATGAAACTACATGAAATTATATATACAAAATTACATCATTGGAACTAACTAATATTCAGACAACTCGAATAAAAACTTTTATTATATTGTAAAATATACATATATATGTATGTATATATGTGTGAATTATATTAAATAAGCTTGCAAATATGAAATACACATATAAAACATAAATATGAAACTACAGTACTAAATACATTAAAATTTAAAGAAACTCTAAACAAAGCAACACGTATATACACATATAAATGTATACACATAACCTAACAAATGTAAAAGAATTAAAATGCATAAGACCACGTTAATATTTGGATACACTTAAAAGAATTTTCACTTTTTCACATTGTAAAAACAAAAATATATATATATGTATATAGTTCAGAGTCAGTTCAAACATGATCAACACAAATGTTTTCGTCCTTGCTGGTGACACTTTGCATGCTGACTACGTCTTCTGGACCACTCATCCAATTTTGGGAACCCTCTTCCTCTTGCGCTGAAATAACACATACAAAATAATAAAACAAAATAAAATACGCACTTGGACAATCCACTGGGAACCTCTGACGAAGACACCTCCATATCCATCATTGCACATCGAAACCACCAATACCTATCATAATAAATCAAATCAAACACTGGAGGCAATAATCACATGAAAATAGTAACAATAACATACCCAACCAACAACCGAGATGCACAAACCTCACTTGGAAGCCGACATCACTCATAACGTGCCAACGCAAAAGAAGAAAATGAATGGAGTTATATCATGCGAAACTGTTTTATCGCTTTCCATAAAACGGTTGCAGGACTTACGTACTGGAACATAAACAACATAAAGTATACTTTATACAAAATAATAAATAAACTCATTAGGAAAAAGTCAGATCAATGATCGGAGAGCCTTCAGGACTTGACGCTGGATCTGGTGCCACAACATTATTCTTCATGGAACGCAACGCCTCCAACTTTTTTAATTATCATCTATGATACCTCGCACCACCACGATGACCACGGTTCCTTGAATGTTTCGTGGTCCGCTTGGAAGGCCTGCTCCTTCCCGCTCTTTCGCACTAAAAATAAAACAAGGCACATGTTTAGAGAAATAAACAACAACGCAGAACAGGATGAAATCAGAATAAAATCAAGTAATGTTAACCTGCACAGGGACAGACTCTTCTATATCCTGGATCCAATATAACCTGTAAACATAAAAGAGAACATAAAAACCATAATAAACCAAAACATTAAAATTACCGATCATACAGGAAACTAACCAAATCTAAATAAAGAAATGAAATGAGATAACCTCAAGATATACAACTATACACCTTTAAAATTACACCCAACAAAATTTATTTATACCATAAATAAAATGAAGAAACCACGTATGATGGATAACTACTTCAAGACATCTCCCAGGGAGTAGTATATTAAAACCTACTATTATAAATATAAAATATAATTTATGATTTGTAGAGACAAAAGACAATGCGTGTGCACGTGCGAAGATTCGGTAAAACAACACAACACTCTGCACAATAAGCAGGCGATATTTCTCGCATAGCGAGACCAAGGACACATCAGCGTTCCCACTGGCGTCAGCACGGAGGATTTCAGAAATATGAAACGCGCACCTACCAGCGGTACCCCGAGCGTCAGCACCAGACTTTGGGAATTTCGCAGACGAAAGTCAGCAACTTCGAAATTCACATTCTCTCACGTACGATCTCAGGAAACCAAAACTGCAACGTCCCGATTCCCACGGAAGCGTACCCCCAGTGGACCACCACCCCGTGGGGGATGGCATTATAAATATGCATAGCATCCTAGCGAAAGCGCAGTTAATTATTGTGACCCCGTTGGGCAGTTAATTATAGTTCGGCAGTTAATTATTGTGAATCCGTTGAGCAGTTAATTATTGTAAGTTTACGGAAACGGTAACACGGAGCAGTTAATTATTGTAAGTCCGTACGACAGTTAATTATTGTAAATCCGTTCAAGAGTTAGTTATTGTAAATCCGTTCGAGAGTTAATTATTGTCCGTCTATGGAAACAGTACCGCGGCGTAAATACGTTCAACTTCTGTTAACGAATTAGAGATTCATTCAAAGTTCCGATACGCGAATTCAAAATTGAAGCATTGTCATCCGTTGCGATATTGATTGTTAACTATTAAAATAAATTGTAAAGTGAGACTCAGAAACGAGCTGGGCTTCGAGAGCCTGTTGCCTTATAATCAAGGTGAGAGTTTCAATCTTGTATAATTTCTTCTCTGATAATTTCGGCATTGTACGATACTTGACATCGAAATAAAATCATTCTTCATTAAGTCATAACTGAAAAGTAAAATTATCAAGATACAATTAACACGGAAGGTACGCAAGACATTGAATTCCTAACGACCGTTCGCTGTAATAACTAGTGATCAGACGCTGATTACGGCGTTTTCAATCATTGAAAACACCTACGGTTTTCGTTCTTCTCTTCCCACTGCTAGCAAATATTGCTCATCTTTGGGCGAGACTTACGAAGCACATTGGTTATCCACAGAGAACACCGTCGCCGATCGACATATTCTTTCTTGCTTATGAGTTTATTAAATAAAATTTAAAATAAGCAACCACTACCCAAATCGTTCAATTATTGACAATAAAAGCTATCGTTCGCTGTAATAACTAGTGATCAGACACTGATTACGGTGATTTCAATTACTGAAAGCACCTACGGTTTTCGTTCTTCTCTTCCCACTGCTAGCAAATATTGCTCATCTTTGGGCGAGACTTACGAAGCCACATTAGTTATCCACAGAGAGGATCATCAAACCCAATCTATATTACTTTTTACTAAAAAGCAAGAGAGAATTTTGAGGTAAGGCTCACCTCAGTAGAAAGCGGGCGGAACGTTGATTAAATGATTAGCAGTTGCCGAAGCTAAAGGAGAAGGAAATAAGCGAATAGAATAATTAAGGTTAATCATCGAAAATCGGAACCTAGTTTCTTACCATCGAGTTCGATCTTTGTACACAACCCAATACGGGGAACCACTCCCCTGTTTATCTAAAACATTGTCACCAACATTATGCAATAGCGGTTGTTATAACTCGGATTAAACAAATTGTAAATCTCGCTAGTCGAACTAACTTACCACTCCGAAACCTTCACGATTGGCATAGCCCTAGCGACGTTGTAATTCAGTTAAAATTGAGTAAACTTTGTTTATCAAAATCTATTCATTATTTCGAATAACTTTAATCCTCTCCCGTGCTAGTACTCCTGCCCATAGCAGGTCAGCCGAAAAGGTGGAATTTATTACCAGTCGCACAAAAGTAAGTAACGCTACCCACGAATAATTAATTCATTAATAGACAATCTAAAGAAATTTCTCTAATCGAAATAGTCCTTAGACTATTTCGGGTGGCAGCAACTACCGTGTAAATCGAAGGTTTCGATAAGAAAAACATATAATATAAATTTTTTTGAACTTAGAAATAGATCTTAATCGGAAATCTTAATTCAATATCTTAAATACAATTATATCGTTTAAATTTTCCCTTCCTGTTGAAATTCAAATTAAATCGAGCTAAATTAAAATTAAAACAAATAAAAAAAAATTTTTTGCAAATTCAACGGTTTAAAATCGATCCGAAACAAACAGGAACGTAACATAACTAAAAATCGCTTTGCGCTAGGATGCGTATTTATAGCTCAATTTGTCCTTGAATAATTACCACGTAACGATTTATTCAAAAGGAACTCGGGGTGGGGTTGTCTAAGTTTACATATTGTCGGTTTTGTCCGGCGCGCGCGGAGCGCGGGACGTAACAATCGATCTCGAATCTATTTGTCAATTATGTGTAAATCTTGTTTCAGTGTCTTGACGTATAATTGAAGTGAAAAAATATATTATTTTGTATTTATTTAATGTGTGTAATTATTGCGTGTGTTCCGATGTGCGCGTGTAAATCTAACATGGCTGCTCATAAATGTCATCAGTAAAGTTATAGTGGCGGGTTTTTAGTTTTGTTTGATATCGAAGTGATTTTCCGTCTGTCGCTCGTTTTTTCCTTATTGTACCGCAATTAGGCTATATATTTATTATTAATGTTGTTATTATTATTACTATTAAAATGACAGTAGTATTGTTCGTGTGAATGTATATATATATATATATATATATTTTTATATTGTGTGTCATTTTTTAATGTGACTAATGTTTTGTAATTCTTCGATAGCGTTATTTATTGTTCTGAGTAGTTTATTTTATAGTGTTCGATAATATAAGACACACACAAACACATATATAGATATATATATACATGTACATATTTCTTCTGGTGGTGCAGTTTTCATACGAAATGAAATGTTAATTATTTATTTTATATTAACTTCATTTAATAAGATAGAACACACACACGTACACGTATATATGTATATATTTCTGGTAGTGTGATTTTCATTTAGATTCTTTAGCGATGTAATGTTGTGTGTTTGAGGTTATGTTTTGATTTCATATAGACATATATATCTTGCATTGTGACAACATAGTATTAAAACTTTATTTCTAAATTATTGTGTGTTTAATGTGTTTTCTTTTTTATTAGATATTTGTGTTTCATAATAGAATTCCTGTACGCAGTTCTTCACGTCGTTGCGGTGTTAATTATTTTGAACGTTTTAGCCTATCGACAGGTTGTTACTTAGTCCCAAGTGTTGCGTTGTGTGTTCTATTCATTTAGATTATTAGTAGTAGTTTATTTTTAGAGTATAGATTATATATTTATATATTTTATATATATAGACATGCATGTTTCTGTAATGTAGTTCTTCTTTTATAATTATTTACCGGAATGTTGGCTAGTTTTAAGTATGTATCTTAAATTACTAATTTGATTCAATAATGTAGAGTGCGCACACATATATATATTTCTGACAATGTAACCTTTATTTCTTTAATAATACAATATTGTATGTTTTATGTATTCGTTAGACTATAAGTTCTTTGATTTTATATACACATATATTTTATAGTTTGATAATTGGATTTGTTGCATAGTATTGGAAGTATTGTCTCTAATATTTACTAGGTTATTATATGTTTGGCATATATGTTTATACTTATATGTAACTCTCCAAGTCGTTGCTGCGTTGATTGAATAAAATATATTTATATACATATACATTCCTGGCGTTTCAATTATTTCCCCTTTTGTAGTTATTCTTATTTCCTGGTTTATTTATTTGGTTCGTGACTCATTCAATTTATTAGTAGATTCTATTTATTTTAATTTTATGCTGGTTGGGTTTATATTATATTGAACCATAGGTTTTCAAATTGCAAGCCGGTTATTGGTAGATTTATTTAGAGTTGTGTGTATATGTATTTCGTTTCTTGGTTGAATTTATTTGTCGCCCTCATTTGTTAATCCTATATTTCGTTTCGTAGTGCCGTGTGTTCGTTTGTGCATTCAAATCCTTATTCGCGCGTTTTGCATAGGGTGGTTTTCTTTTCTTGTTACGGCACGTGCGGAGCGCGGGACGTGACAATTGCTTTTCCGGCGTACGCGACTAAGTCCAGCGGCGTATTGCTTTCCAGCAAGCGCCACCAGACCCACCACTTATTGCCTTCCGAGCACATTCGCCGACAAGGCCAGCGGCGCCCCACCACCCCTTTAAGGGAGACAAGTACGTCACTAATAAAATGACGGAGCATTTGGCAAAACCTGTGAAACCCCAAAAGGGGGTTTCATACTTCCGAGGTTTATCCCCCTCTTAGGGAATTAAAACTTAAACATTTGCTCTGTAATCTACGATTACTGCAAATTTAATAAATAAAACGACCCAATGTATATGAAAAATTTTATGAATAAGTTCTTATGTACAATTATGAATAAATAAATAATTTAACATATAATTATCATTTTTTTTTTTTTAAAAGAAAATTCTGGGTCTCAATCATCTAGGAATATATTACACAACTCTATGGAGCTTCTCAAGACATTTAAAACTAATGTCTTGATTGTTTGGTCACCGATACCCATAAGCTTGAGACTTCTCTCTGTAAACGGTGTTATTGCACCACGACTGCCCAAGACCACCGGCACTACTTCTCCCTTGCTGACATTAAATTTAGCCTTGAGATGTTGTAAGCAAGGCTGGTATTTGTCGACCTTTTCTTTTTCTGCTTTTGAGAGGTAATCCTTATTCTCATAGCGGACGGTGACGTCGACTATGAGTACCCGATCCTCGTTTTTCACTACGAGGTCGGGCTTGTAAAGATCACCTCCCACTCTTATGGTTGGTTCGACAAATACCTCATTCTTCTTTCGTAAACTGTCGGCAAGGGTCATCTTTGCTTCATCGTGCCTCTTAATCCTCAGACCCTTAGTGTATTGACACAGCCCGAGTATATGTCCAAGGGTCTCGGGCTGGGCTCGACATTTTCTACAGGCTACATCAATGTTCTTGTCGGCCCGTGCCAATACAGTTCTTGTTCCAAAGGTATTGGTTCTGAGTTTAATGGCATCGATGTATCGCGACGGCTTGAGCAGCTTATAGTCTGCAAGCCACACGTTGCCAGTCCTGTTCCTTGAGAAGTCAAGAACACCTTGTCCCTGACTTCTCAAATCAGCCCACTGTCTTATGTGCGCGGCTTTAAGTCTCCTCCTCGCTCTCTCAATATCTTCCAAAGAGGCTGGCCAATTAATGCGCAGGGAGTTCGCAATCTTTTTTAACTTAATTTCGTCGCGCTCGCCAACAAGGCCGGATACCGCCGGGTCGGTCGACTCTTTGATCTTTATTGCACTTTTTAGGGTGCCGAGTTTAACAAGATGCTCGAATCTCGGCAACCCTAACCCTCCCCAACTTTTGGGGGTATAGAAGAAACCGGTGGCAGTTGAAGGCACTAGGTGGAATATGGCTTTAACTTCCTGTCTAACCTCGCTGTCCAGCAATCTAAGGACGCTGTCGCCCGGCGGGTTTATTAAAAGATGGTATATATATTTGGGGAATATATAGTTGGTGATCAGTTCGAGCTTCTGGCATGGTTTGAGAGAGAGCTTTCTGACTCTCCTCATCATGCTCAGAAGCTCGGGCACTATTATGCCACAGTGGACACCCTTCCAAGGCCCCAATTTGGCGCCTAAGTACTTGAAGACCTCGCCGGGATCAACTGTTGGGATGGTGTTATTCCCAATCTTAACTTTCGGTTCCTGGATAAACCAGGTATCTCTTTTTGCCACTATTTGAAACGTTTGGCTTTTGTCCCGCGAGATGGACATTCCGAGGCCGTTCAAATACTCACAAAGCATGTCCACTTGGCGTTGTGCTTCCCCATTATCAGCGCCGAGCAACACAACGTCATCGGCGAAGGCCAGAACAGGAACCTTACGGTTATCATTGACATTAATGCCACCGGTTTGCTGGTCGATCGTCTCCACCAGCGGTTCCAGACACAAGTTGAAGAGCAGCGGCGACAGGGGGTCACCCTGCTTGACACCCCTGCGAATCTCGATCTCGACCCCCATTTGGTCTTTCGCTCTGATTTTTGTTTTAACATTTTGGTACATATTGCCGACCAAGTCGACAATGGGGGCCGGCACTCCCTTCCTAGACAGACAAGGCTTAATTACCGAATGGGGCACTGTGTCAAAGGCTTTAGAAATATCCACAATAGTGAACACTCCGCCTTTCTCTCTTTTACTGTAGTCCAAGGCAGCGCTCAACAAGTCTATATTAATTTTGCAACCGCTTTCTGCGGTGAATCCCTTCTGCCTAGGACTTAACACAATGCCTCTTCTGATCCTCCCGTCGATAATAGAGGAGAAGATGCGGCCGAGAATGGGACCTATAGTAATAGGTCTCCAATTCTCGATTTGGCTGCTTGGCTTATTTGGTTTCGGTATAAGTGTTGTCCTATTTTCCTTCCATGCAGGAGGGAAATAGGAACAATAACATAGCATGTTATATAATTTAACCAATATTGTAGGCAGGCCAGGAATCAACAGATGTTCTTTGATTAGACCGTCTGGCCCTGCCGCAGCTTTTTTCCTTATTTTACTTATTCTTTTCCCGACATCCTCTTCGTCAATCGGCGGGAAGATCTCACATAAGGACAGCTCAGAGGCTCCATCATTTGGGATTGGGGCAATCAAAGGTCCAGTTTGGCCCCATAATTCTTCGTAGAGCCTCCTCACTTCCGCGGCTTCAGGTGGATCTCTCGCCTGCTGGAGGAAGGCCTGATCGTTACTCACTATTGCTTCCGCCAACCTCTTAGGATTCTCCAGGAACAACTCCTGGCAACGCGCGTATGAGTATCTCTTTTTCGCATTTCTCCTTTTCTTAACATTTCGGTGACCAATCCTTGTTTTTGACTTCTGATTTATTTCATCAATTTTATTAATATTTTTAATAGCTCCATAGAGCGTCTCTATAAGCTCGTCAATTCCTCTCTCAAGGGATTCCCTGTTCTCCTTGAGAGCGACCCAGATATTCATCAACCGTATGTGAACCCACCTTAAAACAGGTGGCACATCGGCATGTTTTATTATAGCTTGCTCCAACTGGAGCTTCCAATTATTAATATTTAAAATTTTATCATTCTCGTTGATTCCAGGACTTTCTAGACGCGCATTGCCTGGATCAACGGGATCACACCCTCCCTCTGTCACCTGGGTTGCTTCCTGAGAGCCCCTGTCCTCACCTAATAATCTCAGCTTCTTTCGCTGATATTTTATTTGATCGATGGTTTTATTGGTGAGGACCTCACTGATCTTTTATTAGGGTGCCTGTGATCCTTAAACGTCTCACAGAGCTCTCTCAGGAGAGCAACCTCCTCGAACGTCCATCCCCTGTCTGGGGGATCCTCTCCTTTTCTCTTGACGTTCCTTACGGCAGGGTGTGCATGCCGCTCGTGGGTAGACAGCCCTCTTTGCGTTCCAAAGCTCATGGGGCAGGCGTCGCACTTATAAGGGCCTTCAGGCTTTTCATTAGGGCCTCTGCAATGAGGCAGATGACATCTAGCCCTATGTAGCTTTTGGGAAGCCTTTACCACAGCCTTTACATCTCCATTCTAAGAGGGCTGTCGTATGATGTTGATCAAGGTGCCTGCCCAAGTCAGCCAGCGATAGAAAGAAAAGGTGAATTTCCCTTTTCTGACATACGGGACAGGCAACCTGATTACCCACGATCGGTACCGTAATAACAAAAATCATGTCCTGGGTCGTAGCCGAGTCGTCAACAATGGTCCCCTCCAGAGCGGAAGAATCCGCCACGGCGCCTCCGGGACCGAGGGGTGCCGCGTCCGAGGCATGTTCCATACCATTATTTTTCATTTTTTTAAAAAATTTTGTGCAGCCTGTACGTACTATTGCGAACGGTCCAAATCATTACCAGTCATGCCAGGTCGTCAATAATTTCGGAATCGAAGGAACGAGTTCCTTTTTCTGGGACTAAATTCCCTTTATTTACGATGGTGCAATCGTTAGATCGGCAAGCCGATTGATCGTGTTAGTCTTTCGCTCCTTCGGCGCCGTACTCCATTTAGCCATGCCAGCTGCATCCGGGGGAGTACACCCCACGCTAATGCAGCAAGCATGTTACCGGCGGTACCACGAGGAGGTAGGAGTACGACTTGGGCAGATAAGACCGAAGTCTTATCTGCCCCTGAGTAAACAACAACCCCCAGGGCCCCACCGTACAACCGTTGAAACGCGGCATACCGCAGGGACCCTGAGGGATGGCAGTTCGCGGCTAAGTCCAGCGGCGTATTGCTTTTCCGGCGTACGCGACTAAGTCCAGCGGCGTATGATCTTAGGACACCTCATCTGCATAGGATTTCTCTTAGGGCTTAGGATCGACTGACTCGTGTGCAACGGCTGTTCACACGAAACCCTTCTCCACGTCAGTCCTCCAGGGCCTCGCTGGAGTATTTGCTACTACCACCAAGATCTGCACCGACGGCGGCTCCAGGCAGGCTCATGCCCAGACCCTTCTGCGCACACCGCCGCGACCCTCCTACTCGTCAGAGCTTCATGAAGGACGGTCCCGATAACGGGACTCACGTGCCTTCCCACTTGCCACTGACGGGGGAGTATAGGCGCGACGCTTCAGCGCCATCCATTTTCAGGGCTAGTTGCTTCGGCAGGTGAGTTGTTACACACTCCTTAGCGGATTCCGACTTCCATGGCCACCGTCCTGCTGTCTTAAGCAACCAACGCCTTTCATGGTATCCCATAAGCGTCGACTTAGGCGCCTTAACTCCACGTTTGGTTCATCCCACAGCGCCAGTTCTGCTTACCAAAATTGGCCCACTTGGCACTCTGATCCAAAATCTCGTGGCTTCATGATCCAAGGAAGCCAGAGATCTCACCCATTTAAAGTTTGAGAATAGGTTGAGGTCGTTTCGGCCCCAAGGCCTCTAATCATTCGCTTTACCAGATGAGACTCGCACGCGTTCGATGAGAACGGTCGAGTGCCAGCTATCCTGAGGGAAACTTCGGAGGGAACCAGCTACTAGATGGTTCGATTAGTCTTTCGCCCCTATACCCAGTTCCGACGATCGATTTGCACGTCAGAATCGCTACGGACCTCCATCAGGGTTTCCCCTGACTTCGTCCTGACCAGGCATAGTTCACCATCTTTCGGGTCCCAACGTGTACGCTCTAGGTGCGCCTCTCCTCGCAATGAGAACGAGACGCCCCGGGAGTGCGAGGCCGCATAGTTGCGCGGCCCATCCTCCCTCCATCGACGCGAACGCCGATTTTCACTTTCATTTCGCCTTTAGGTTTCAATGTCCCAATGACTCGCGCACATGTTAGACTCCTTGGTCCGTGTTTCAAGACGGGTCCTGAGAGTACCCAAAGCAATAGCGTCGCCGACCGGTAATTCGAGATTTGGCCAGTCCAAGATATCCGCACTGCTAACAGCTGCCAATACCCGAGCACGGAACGTAAGCCCGAGACTGCGGAGTAAGGGCGAAGCTTGCGGCGGTCCAGACGCACACACATATTCGAGAAAATGGATTGGTTGCGGCCCGATACCGTGAGTGTACCGTCGTGCAGTCGGCCGGGCGACCGAGGGTCTGCCGCGTGCGCCGAAGCGACGCGACAGGCGCCCACTCGGGCCGTAGACCGACACACAACGGGTCGCGACGTTCTACTAGGGAGAAGTGCACGACTACGACACCGGTGCGTTCGACACCGAAGGTGGCGTGCCCTCGCTAATGGAACCACGAAGGCCCACCCGGAGCATCGCTCACCAACGGGAACCGGCGCCGTCGACGATGAATCTCCCCATTCGATCTTTTGGGTTTCTCAGGTTTACCCCTGAACGGTTTCACGTACTCTTGAACTCTCTCTTCAAAGTTCTTTTCAACTTTCCCTCACGGTACTTGTTCGCTATCGGTCTCGTGGTTGTATTTAGCCTTAGATGGAGTTTACCACCAACTTAGGGCTGCACTCTCAAGCAACCCGACTCTAAGGAGAGATCCTCCCGAAACGCGTTCCGGTCACTACGGGCCTGGCACCCCCGTGGGGGGGGGGGGCCCCCTTTCCATTTTGGCTTGGGCGGGGTTGGGCGTCACGGGATAAACGGATCCTCCCGAACACTACATTTCCCAGCGGCGGAACCGCGGGATTCAGTGCTGGGCTAATTCCTGTTCGCTCGCCGCTACTAAGGAAATCCTTGTTAGTTTCTTTTCCTCCGCTTAGTAATATGCTTAAATTCAGCGGGTAGTCTCGCCTACTCTGAGGTCGCTTCAACGTCACGACACGAAACGAAAGTTGTTTTTTTATTCAAAGAAAAAAAAAACACGTTCGTGCCATGTTTGCGAAAACTTCGAGAAAAAAATCTATGAAACATCCAGTGCGAGAGAAGGTGGTATTTTTTATCTCTATGCGAAAATCGCCTCAAAGAGAAAAAAAAAAAAAAAAAAAAAAAATCGAATAGAAGGAGAACACTCTTTTTTCCAGAGAAGAGTTTTAAGCATCGCGCCAAAGTGCCGATCTTCGTTCGTCGTATCATGTTCGAGCTAAAGACTCACGCAAGACATCCGTAATACGATCGTCGGTTCGATTTTTAACGCCCGTCCTCAGTCTCTTGCAGCCGTTTCTCTCCTCTCGACGATTCCAGCGGTTCCTTGTTTTCGTCTAAGTGTTGGCACAGAGATCGAATACGCGATCTCCGGGGCGAGACGCTTTCTTTGCTCTGTACCAACGACGAAAACGCACGGGAACGCACGCAAGTGGAAAAGCGAGCGAGACGTACTGTGGTGTGTTCGGGGACTGGACGACCGGCGACGTTAGGATGCGCGGTCTTAGCGATAGACGCCGAAAAAAGGCATGGGATGACCAACACTCTCTGTTTCTTTGTATTCTTGGAGCGCCGAATTGCCATAAAAAAAATATCACACGCGCGCACGACTATTACGTCGTACGCGCGTGTATACCTCGTCCTCTCTAATTAAATCAAAGTTTTTCTCGAGCCTCGCCAAAGGGGATCGTCTTCTTCCTCTTCCACGATCTCTCCGTGCGATTCAAAGATTCTCTCTGGCACGACGACGACGACGACTATCCAACAACTTCGTAACGGACTCACATGCACATCTTCCTCAGGTACAGAAACGTTGCGCAACACCTTGAGCTTCTATAACACCCGTAGCCGATCATGGACACACGCTAGTTCGCACACGCTTTGTACGATTTCCGACGAACATGGCTTTCGGCCAGTGCGCGCGGGCAGAGAGATACGCGAACGACGGGGAAAATTCGTCCCGATACAAGTATCGCGTACTCTCCGATCTCCGCGCAACGCCTGGGGATCATCTCCCTAAGTCATCAGCGTTCGAAGAAATCACGTGTGCGTTGCCGGATCTACGGCTTTCTTTCGGGGAATAATATAAAAGCACAGAGGATGTAAAACGCAACGACGACCCGTCGATGCGACGGTCCTCGTTGTTGTCAGTCGCTCGCGCGTGCAGAGTATATCTTTACGCACGAAGAGACAGAGTGGGCATTCGATCCCTAGGGCTGTACGAGTAAAACGTCTTAAGAGAAAGACGGTTGTACGGCAAAGTTCCGCACGCCACCAACTTTACTTTGAGGTGCGCGTAATATGTGTTGTCCGTGATAGCAGTGGTCGTAGCGGCAAGCTGGTTGGGCCTGGTCCAGCGGGTAGTTGTCGGCTGAGGGCTGTAGATGTCGCTGCTGATTTTTCTTCTATTTTCTTGTGCCCGGAAATAAAATCGGACTACGGGCGCCGGGAATCGAACCAGGGTCCCGAACGTTCGAAACCTAAGACGCTAACAACTGCGCCACGTGTCCGCTCTATGGTTAGAGTCGGGTGGCGGTATTTGACTTGTCGAGTGCCGCTACAATACTCCCGTACCAGTGATAACGATATAATCTTAGTGAGGTAAGGCGTCAGCCGATTGTTGTCGAGCCTGGTATTCAAGATGGCGGCATGTAGTGCGGACACGTGCACGTCGCTCCGTAGTTAGTGAACGAAATTTTGGGTAAAATCGAAGAGTGCGGTGAAATAAATAGTGACAGAGTGAAGCGCTAGTGGCGAGGAGTGATTTTGTGTAAAAAGTTCAGTGGAGATCGGTGGAATAACATTGTAGTGAGCGAAAATAGAAGTGGCGTAGAGACAAAGGTAGCGTGGCGGCCATATTGGTGACGCGCGACGGTAGCGCCGCTCGCGTCCCCTCGGGCAGCTGGTAAACTACTGGTGTAGTAGTGACGCGACGTTAGTTACCTAGTGACTCTGTTACCTACGGGTGACAGTAGTAACTACATTACCGACTGAACTTATCGACGGTGGGGAAACTTATGGGCGGTAGGGAAAGGAACAGTTTATCGACTGTGGGAGAGCCTGATCGACGCTAGGTAAAGCACCGACAGTTGAAAACTACAGCGGGAACGAGGTTGGTGAGCAAAAAAAAAAGGTCATGAAAATGGCCTCGAGGGGGGAAACCCCCCCGCTGCCCAAGCAAGAGTGGTTCTGGAACCACTAAGGACCCAGAAAGCACCTGGAAAGAGCCCAGAGCTCAAGAAGAGGAAGAGGGAGGACGAGGAGAAAAAGGAGGCACAAGGTAAGCCTCAACCGACTACGCAGGCAATTAAGGAACCCTCGCCTGTGCCCGATTTAAGAGCACAGGCAGGGGAGATCGAGAAAAATATGTTGGCCTTCTGCCTCGACCCGAACAAGAAGGTCAATAAGGAGCAAACCGCGATTATTATGCGGTATTTCACCGACATGCGGGGCATTGTGGAGGAGCTTCTCCTCCATAATAGTTATTTAAATGGAAAATTAGAGCAAAGCTCTGAAGCGAAAAACAAGGAAAGTGAAATACTGAGCGCTGTGAATAAAACGCTTCAAAGTAGCAAGCGTCTGGAGACGGCGGTCAAAGTCAAGAGCACAGTCGCAGCGGAATCTAGACAACCCTCCTACGCGGAGAAGGTCAAGATGAGGAACAACAAAGTGGGACAAATCGCTGTAAGGCCACCGAGGAATGCAGTGATAATCCGGCCAGATCCTCAGGATAGCGACATTAAGACAAGTGAAGAGGCGCGAGAAGCCGTCTTCACGCTAGTTAACCCACGTAAAAGAGGCATCCAGGTCACCGCGGTTAAGAAGATAAGCGGGAACGGCCTAGTCGTTGAAACGACGAAACCGGAGGTATTAAGGGCGTTCACCGAGAACGCAAAGTTAAGGGAGGCTGGACTAAAAACCAGCACCCCCCAAAGGAGGTTACCCCGCCTTATAATGTATGACGTCCCCCGGGAAATCCCCGAAAAAGAACTGCTGGTATGCATTAGGAAACAAAACCAGGACAGACTAACGGAAGAGGACGTGGCGGCGATTCGGTTCTGCTTCCGAACTGGCCACAAGGACTCCAAGGAAACTAACTGGGTACTGGAAGTTCCCCCCCAGGTAAGAGAAAAACTAATATCCAACAAGGTATTTATTTCGTGGAACGCCTGTAAGGTTAGCGACTACATAGCCGTTAGCCGGTGCTACAAATGCCAGGGATTCGGACACGTCGCAAAGCACTGTAAGCTAAACTACGATATCTGCGCACACTGCGCGGAGAGCGGACACAGCACCAAACAGTGCACGAATAAGAAGAACAACGCCAGCTGTGCGAACTGTAGAAAGGCTGGCAAAAAAGGGGATCATGCGGCCTCCAGTGCCGACTGCCCCATGTACAAAAGAGCCCTGGAAATAATTATTTCAAGAACTAACTATGAATAATACGCGAAAAAGAAACGGAAGGGATTATGGGAGAACCAGGGGAATACGGATCCTGCAACATAACATGCAGCGATCCAATTTCCCCTACGAATTGAGGAACCAAATGACTGCTGATGGCGACGAAATCCTGCTTTTGCAAGAGCCATACAGAATAGACGGGAAAATACCTGGACTCGGAACGGGGGTAGCGATCGCCTCTCGGGGATCGAAGGATGATCCGCCAATGTCAGCCGTTGGGGTCAAATCAGAACACCTAACGCCGCTCGAAGTCACCGAGTTGTCCACAACACACTGCGTATGCGTGCAGGTTAGTGACGGTGTCTCAGAACTACACGTCGTCAGCCAGTACTTCCCACCGACTGAGGACATCGCAGTCGGTATTGAACAACTGGAGAAGGTACTGAGGAAACTCAGAGGCAAGAAGACCGTCATCGGCCTGGACTCCAACGCCAAGTCACCGTTGTGGAACAGCAGGTGTTCGGACGACAGAGGAGAAGCTCTTGAAGCCGTCATAGCGGAGTTCGGTCTCTGCGTCCTTAACCAGCCGGGACAGGCTTACACCTTCGAGACAACTCGGGGGGCGGTCCAACATTGACGTAACCTTAGCGAGTCCAGAAGTAGTACCGCTTGTGTGTGAATGGAGAGTTCAAGAGGATGGAACCTCCAGTGATCACAGAGTCTTGGAGACGCGCCTGGCTCCTGAGATAAGAAACGCCGAACCGCAGCTTCAGGAAAAACGCTATAACACCCGAAAAGCCGACTGGGATGTGTTCCAGAGAGTCGTTATAGAGGAGTGTGAGATACTCCGAGGGACCACCCTCCAGCAAGCTGAGGATGTAGAACGAATGGCGGAACAAATGCGCGCTGCCCTCATTAAAGCCTGCGATGCGGCCATTCCCAAAAAGAAATGGCACTATAGGTCGGTACCGTGGTGGACGCCCGAGCTCACACGAGCAAAGAGGGACGCTTACCGAGCGAGAAGAAGGTACCAGGGGGCTAAGGACCCTGCAACGAGGGAAGAAGAGAAGCTGCGGTACAGGGAACTCAGGAGAGAATACACCAGGAAAATCACGAGAGCCAGAATCCAGAGCTGGCAGGAGTTCGTAACCAAGGAGGGTAACAAGGAACCCTGGGGAATTCCCTACAGAACGGTCGCGGGTAAACTTAGGGGAGAAGTGGTTGTGTCGATCCTGAGGACGCCACAAGGAGATACCTCCAACTGGCGAACAACCGCGGAGGCGATGCTGTCCGCCCTGTTACCCGACGACCAAGAAGAAACGGACACGCCTGACCAGACAGAGATCAGGAGGAACGCGGCGATCCCCTCAAGCGAAGAGGACACCCCGGAGTTCCAGTTCGAAGAACTTGTGTTACGTCCTCGTTTACTTGGTTAATCGTATTAACCGCTAGTTTGATCGAGAAGGATAAAGGATAATAATTCCCGAAATATACGGTAGTTGCTGCCACCAGAAATAGTCCAAGGACTATTTCGAGAGAGAATTCTGTTTATCGTTTTCTTTTTATTATATATATATATATCCTTTTTCCGTCTATAGTATTTAAGTCTGATGTCGTGTTGGTTTCTCTTTCGCTTTCAATGATTGGTGTATTAATTGGGTAGCGTTAATTATTTCAATGCGACTGGTAAATAGTTTCCACTTTTCGGCTAACCTGCTATGGGCAGGAGTACTAGCGCGGGAGAGGAATAAAGTTATTTTGAAATAATGGTTAGGCTATGATAAACAAGATTTACTGAATTTATTTGAATTACAATATCGCTAGGAGTTTCGCTCAAAGATGACCAACGTCAGCTAACAGTGGGACGAGAGGAACGAAAACCCGCAAACGTTTCCAATGTTTGAAAACACCGTAATCAACACTACGTCAGATTACTGGTTAATACAGCGAACGGTCGTTATGATTTCAATGTCTCGGGTATTCCTTCGCGTTAATTATGTTTTGATATATTATTCTTCTTTTTGCCTTGATGTCGAATTTCGTACGACGCCGAAATTAACGGAGAAGAAACTCTCGCCTTGCTTGTATATGTTAGGGCGATAAATTCTTGAATTCTAGCTCGTCTCGCTTTACAATTTATTTAGACTTTTACAATTTCAATAATTATTATATCGGTCTAATTGGTTAACAATTGACTCGCGACTAACGACAATGTTTGAATTGTCGGATTCGCACGCCTAGGGTTACACCCTTGTTGATAACTTTAACTGCGAACTCGCGTATCGGAACTTTGACTAATAATTAACGGATTGACAATAGCAGACTCACCCAATGTACCGGTTTCGTCGACTAACAACAATTAACTAGCTAACTAACTAAAAATCGCTTTGCGCTAGGATGCGTATTTATAGCTCAATTTGTCCTTGAATAATTACCACGTAACGATTTATTCAAAAGGAACTCGGGGTGGGGTTGTCTAAGTTTACATATTGTAGGTTTTGTCCGGCGCGCGCGGAGCGCGGGACGTAACATTGTCTCTAATATTTTACTAGGTTATTACATGTTTGGCATATATGTTTATACTTATATGTAACTCTCCAAGTCGTGGCTGCATTGATTGAATAAAATATATTTATATACTTATACATTCCTAGCGTTTCATTTATTTCCCTTTTGTATTCTTAGTTATTCTTATTCCTATAAGTTATTCTTATTTCCTGGTTTATTTATTTGGTCCGTGACTCATTCAATTTATTAGTAGATTCTATTTATTTTAATTTTATGCTGGTTGGGTTTATCTTTGTCGTCCTCATTTGTTAATCCTATGTTTCGTGTCATAGTGCCGTGCATTCAAATCCTTATTCGTGCGTTTTGCATAGGGTGGTTTTCCTTTCCTTGTTACGGCACGTGCGGAGCGCGGGACGTGACAATAGAATTCTTTACATAATTAGATTATTGGCTATTCTTAGCGATACAGTTTCATATAAATTTATGTAGTTGTATTTCTCATATTCATCAACATATATAAATTTTTAAATTGTTAGCTAGTTCCAATAATATAATTTCTATATAATTTATTTTTCCGTGTTCGTTAATCAAATAAAGTATGTATAGAATTCTTTACATTAATTAAACTCTTAGCGATACAATTTCATGTAGATTTATGTATTTATATTTCTTATGTTTATTACATATTTAAATTATTAGTTAGTTTCAATGGTATAGTTTCTATGCATGTTTCAAAATGGCCGCCCGTGAATGTCCCTAGCATACAGTGATTTTCATCGTGTTACGTCCTCGTTTACTTGGTTAATTGTATTAACCGCTAGTTTGATCGAGAAGGATAAAGGATAATAATTCCCGAAATATACGGTAGTTGCTGCCACCAGAAATAGTCCAAGGACTATTTCGAGAGAGAATTCTGTTTATCGTTTTCTTTTATTATATATATATATATATACCTTTCCTTTCCGTCTATAGTATTTAAGTCTGATGTTGTGTTGGTTTCTCTTTCGCTTTCAATGATTGGTGTATTAATTGGGTAGCGTTAATTATTTCAATGCGACTGGTAAATAGTTTCCACTTTTCGGCTAACCTGCTATGGGCAGGAGTACTAGCGCGGGAGAGGATTAAAGTTATTTTGAAATAATGGTTAGGCTATGATAAACAAGATTTACTGAATTTATTTGAATTACAATATCGCTAGGAGTTTCGCTCAAAGATGACCAACGTCAGCTAACAGTGGGACGAGAGGAACGAAAACCCGCAAACGTTTCCAATGTTTGAAAACACCGTAATCAACACTACGTCAGATTACTGGTTAATACAGCGAACGGTCGTTATGATTTCAATGTCTCGGGTATTCCTTCGCGTTAATTATGTTTTGATATATTGTTCTTCTTTTTGCCTTGATGTCGAATTTCGTACGACGCCGAAATTAACGGAGAAGAAATGATGCCAAATCGAAACTCTCGCCTTGCTTGTATATGTTAGGGCGATGAATTCTTGAATTCTAGCTCGTCTCGCTTTACAATTTATTTAGACTCCAATGTACCGGTTTCGTCGACTAACAACAATTAACTAACTAACTAACTAACTAAAAATCGCTTTGCGCTAGGATGCGTATTTATAGCTCAATTTGTCCTTGAATAATTACCACGTAACGATTTATTCAAAAGGAACTCGGGGTGGGGTTGTCTAAGTTTACATATTGTCGGTTTTGTCCGGCGCGCGCGGAGCGCGGGACGTAACATATTAATTGGGTAGCGTTAATTATTTCAATGCGACTGGTAAATAGTTTCCACTTTTCGGCTAACCTGCTATGGGCAGGAGTACTAGCGCGGGAGAGGATTAAAGTTATTTTGAAATAATGGTTAGGCTATGATAAACAAGATTTACTGAATTTATTTGAATTACAATATCGCTAGGAGTTTCGCTCAAAGATGACCAACGTCAGCTAACAGTGGGACGAGAGGAACGAAAACCCGCAAACGTTTCCAATGTTTGAAAACACCGTAATCAACACTACGTCAGATTACTGGTTAATACAGCGAACGGTCGTTATGATTTCAATGTCTCGGGTATTTCTTCGCGTTAATTATGTTTTGATATATTATTCTTCTTTTTGCCTTGATGTCGAATTTCGTACGACGCCGAAATTAACGGAGAAGAAACTCTCGCCTTGCTTGTATATGTTAGGGCGATAAATTCTTGAATTCTAGCTCGTCTCGCTTTTTACAATTTATTTAGACTTTACAATTTCAATAATTATTATATCGGTCTAATTGGTTAACAATTGACTCGCGACTAACGACAATGTTTGAATTGTCGGATTCGCACGCCTAGGGTTACACCCTTGTTGATAACTTTAACTGCGAACTCGCGTATCGGAACTTTGACTAATAATTAACGGATTGACAATAGCAGACTCACCCAATGTACCGGTTTCGTCGACTAACAACAATTAACTAGCTAACTAAGTAAAAATCGCTTTGCGCTAGGATGCGTATTTATAGCTCAATTTGTCCTTGAATAATTACCACGTAACGATTTATTCAAAAGGAACTCGGGGTGGGGTTGTCTAAGTTTACATATTGTAGGTTTTGTCCGGCGCGCGAGCGCGGGACGTAACATTGTCTCCTAATATTTTACTAGGTTATTACATGTTTGGCATATATGTTTATACTTATATGTAACTCTCCAAGTCGTGGCTGCATTGATTGAATAAAATATATTTATATACTTATACATTCCTAGCGTTTCATTTATTTCCCTTTTGTATTCTTAGTTATTCTTATTCCTATAAGTTATTCTTATTTCCTGGTTTATTTATTTGGTCCGTGACTCATTCAATTTATTAGTAGATTCTATTTATTTTAATTTTATGCTGGTTGGGTTTATCTTTGTCGTCCTCATTTGTTAATCCTATGTTTCGTGTCATAGTGCCGTGCATTCAAATCCTTATTCGTGCGTTTTGCATAGGGTGGTTTTCCTTTCCTTGTTACGGCACGTGCGGGCGCAGGACGTGACAATAGAATTCTTTACATAATTAGATTATTGGCTATTCTTAGCGATACAGTTTCATATAAATTTATGTAGTTGTATTTCTCATATTCATCAACATATATAAATTTTTAAATTGTTAGCTAGTTCCAATAATATAATTTCTATATAATTTATTTTTTCCGTGTTCGTTAATCAAATAAAGTATGTATAGAATTCTTTACATTAATTAAACTCTTAGCGATACAATTTCATGTAGATTTATGTATTTATATTTCTTATGTTTTATTACATATTTAAATTATTAGTTAGTTTCAATGGTATAGTTTCTATGCATGTTTCAAAATGGCCGCCCGTGAATGTCCCTAGCATACAGTGATTTTCATCGTGTTACGTCCTCGTTTACTTGGTTAATTGTATTAACCGCTAGTTTGATCGAGAAGGATAAAGGATAATAATTCCCGAAATATACGGTAGTTGCTGCCACCAGAAATAGTCCAAGGACTATTTCGAGAGAGAATTCTGTTTATCGTTTTCTTTTATTATATATATATATATATATACCTTTCCTTTCCGTCTATAGTATTTAAGTCTGATGTTGTGTTGGTTTCTCTTTCGCTTTCAATGATTGGTGTATTAATTGGGTAGCGTTAATTATTTCAATGCGACTGGTAAATAGTTTCCACTTTTTCGGCTAACCTGCTATGGGCAGGAGTACTAGCGCGGGAGAGGATTAAAGGTTATTTTGAAATAATGGTTAGGCTATGATAAACAAGATTTACTGAATTTATTTGAATTACAATATCGCTAGGAGTTTCCGCTCAAAGATGACCAACGTCAGCTAACAGTGGACGAGAGGAACGAAAACCCGCAAACGTTTCCAATGTTTGAAAACACCGTAATCAACACTACGTCAGATTACTGGTTAATACAGCGAACGGTCGTTATGATTTCAATGTCTCGGGTATTCCTTCGCGTTAATTATGTTTTGATATATTGTTCTTCTTTTTTGCCTTGATGTCGAATTTCCGTACGACGCCGAAATTAACGGAAAAGAAGAATGATGCCAAATCGAAACTCTCGCCTTGCTTGTATATGTTAGGGCGATGAATTCTTGAATTCTAGCTCGTCTCGCTTTACAATTTATTTAGACTCCAATGTACCGGTTTCGTCGACTAACAACAATTAACTAACTAACTAACTAACTAAAAAATCGCTTTTGCGCTAGGATGCGTATTTATAGCTCAATTTGTCCTTGAATAATTACCACGTAACGATTTATTCAAAAGGAACTCGGGGGTGGGGGTTGTCTAAGTTACATATTGTCGGTTTTGTCCGGCGCGCGCGGGAGCGCGGGACGTAACTATATTAATTGGTAGTGTTAATTATTTCAATGCGACTGGTAAATAGTTTCCACTTTTCGGCTAACCTGCTATGGGCAGGAGTACTAGCGCGGGAGAAGGATTAAAGTTATTTTGAAATAATGGTTAGGCTATGATAAACAAGATTTACTGAATTTATTTGAATTACAATATCGCTAGGAGTTTCGCTCAAAGATGACCAACGTCAGCTAACAGTGGGACGAGAGGAACGAAAACCCGCAAACGTTTCCAATGTTTGAAAACACCGTAATCAACACTACGTCAGATTACTGGTTAATACAGCGAACGGTCGTTATGATTTCAATGTCTCGGGTATTTCTTCGCGTTAATTATGTTTTTGATATATTATTCTTCTTTGCCTTGATGTCGAATTTCGTACGACGCCGAAATTAACGGAGAAGGAAACTCTCGCCTTGCTTGTATATGTTAGGGCGATAAATTCTTGAATTCTAGCTCGTCTCGCTTTACAATTTATTTAGACTTTACAATTTCAATAGTATTATATCGGTCTAATTGGTTAACATTGACTCGCGACTAACGACAATGTTTGAATTGGGGTCAGTTACACCCTTGTTGATAACACTGTATACAACTCGCGTATCGGAACTTTGACTCAATAATTAACGGGTTGACAATAGCAGACTCACCCAATGTACCGGTTTCGTCACCTAACAATTAACAACCCATTTAAAGTTTGGAGAATAGGTTGAGGGTCGTTTCGGCTCCCCAAGGCCTCTAATCATCTCGCTTTACCAGGATGAGACTCTGCACGCGTTCGATGAGAACGGTCGAGTGCCAGCTATCCCTGAGAGGGGAAACTTCGGGAGGGAAACCAGCTACTTCGATGGTTCGGGATTGGGGTCTTCGCCCCCATACCCAGTTCCGACGATCGATTTGCATCGTCAGAATCGCCATGACCTCCATCAGGAGCTCTGACTTCGTCCTGACCAGCATAGTTCACCACATCTTCGAACCTAACCCACGCTCTAGGTGCGCCTCTTCTCGTAATGGAGAACGAGATCTAGCTCTCTCTTTACATTTATTTTAGACTCCAGTGTACCGGTTTCTCACTAACAACAATTAACTAACTAACTAACTAAAATCTTGCGCTAGGATGCGTATTTATAGCTCAATTGTCCTTGAATAATTACCACATGTGATTTATTCAAAAGGAACTCGGGGTAAGGGGTTGTCTAAGTTTACATATTGTCGGTTTTGTCCGGCGCGCGCCCTTGGACGTAACAACAAGCACATTTTCCTACCATGTATCCGATTGCCAATTTCTTCCTTTCTTCATTTTTGGTTTTATTTTGCAGCCAAAGCAAAGGGTTTACGTATCACCGAGCCAATACTCAAATTAGCTTGCCCAGTAGCATTCAAAAAATACGAAGTTTTGAAAATTTCAAGTAGCTAGTATTAACCCATAAATATCTTAGATGTAGTATAATATGATACCATCTATATTTTCCAAAAGGAATCATAAGGTCTAAATTCCGTGCTAGCTAAACCAAACTACTCAGATGTAGTACCAATGAAGTATTTTTAATCCTAATTGTCAATCCAAATGGCTAAGCGTATTTATTCAAGTTTTTATGTGTACCTTCGACTGGTGATTCCCCTTATTCTTTCTTCTTTTCGATTTTTGAGCCTGTTTAACTTGTGGTTTTTCAGCCTGAAAATGTTTAGAATTCTTCTTTTTCCTCGGTTACCATTTTTTCTTCTTTATTTATTTTATTCACAACCCATTGATTTTTCTCTACCTTTTCAGAATGAATAGCTTCACTGGAAGTGCTTATTGTATGTTAGTTATTAATTATTTGTGTGTGGACGTTTAGGAATATTTACAGTATATCCATCCAGAATTATTCTTTAAATTCTTATTACAAACTTCCTTGCTCATAGATTCCGTTTTGGGTTTAGGGCTAGCTATACTTTTATTCTCTGTAGTCTGATCTTCCTTAGAATTTAATGACTTGGCTTTGAGTTCGATAAAGTTACCTTCTGGTGGTTTTATAGAAGCTTTTGAGTGAGACACACTCGCCATCTCTCCTCCTATTATATTTGAAACACTCAGATAACTCGTGGAAACTTGCCCTTCATCCCCTGCCAGGGACAAGCGTCGCCCATCGCTCGTCGTTTACCCCATTTCTAGTCTCTACTTCTTCCAAAAAAATTCTTTGGCATCAGTATTGTTTTCTTGGTTGGGAACTCGGGAGATTTTCTACCTGCGATCTTGCCTGTGGTGTCGTGCGTCCTCTTGCTATTTAAGGTAACATCTCTTATCGCAGCAACGGAACAGCGTTTGCATTGAAAAGGTTGATTGTTTGCCAAATAATCCACATCCCTCTTTTGACTTAGATCTCTATCGGGGTTATTCATTTTACATCTTTTTTCTTTCCAGGTTATTACTCTTGCTCTTTTCCTAACATCTTTCTCTCTTCCGGGTCGTTTAGGCGATTCCGTGTCGGCGGTACAAATCTCCGGTCCTTCGGTGGTCGTTTTCGATGTAGTTACTATTGTATAGGGGACGGGTGCTGTTTCCGTTATAATTATTCGGAGGTGTCGGACGTTGGTATCGTATTCTATCGTTTGCTTGTTTTAATTCTCGTGTTGCTTTCACGGCTTGGCGGTACGCATCGTCCAAGGATTGGTATCCTGCTATCTTTACTCGTAAATACACCTCGTTTGGAAGCCCCTAACAAAAGCCTCCCCTCGTGTTTCGATCTATTCTATCTTGGAATATGGTGCCGTACTCGTATCTTTCCCCGTACATTATCGCTTAACCTAAGGTCTCTGACGCGATCTATATAATCTAGAATATCTTCTCCCGGTTGTTGAAATATTGTTCCTAATTCTCCCTTATATTCGTTAAGAGATTTCCCTGGACCGAACAGATCTTTTTAATTTATTCCCCGAAATCGTATAGACTCATCAGTTCGGTGTCTTCGATGGCGAGGAGCGCGTGTCCACGGAGCTTATTTGTTAATAATTTTACCAACTGAGGTTCTTGATACCCCTAGGAACCATGTTTCGCGTGCCTCGCATGCTCTTAAAAATTGAAATACCGAGGGTCGATGTCCGTCGAACACTGGTACCGACTCGATCGCTGTTCTTTTAGTATAATCGGTTGAGAATATCTTACCTGGCTGCGTTGTCTCTGTTGAGTTGCCGGCTGCGGTACGGTTGACTTAGGTTCCCTTTTTGTTTTGAGTTCGAGCATGTTGTTTTGTAATTCATTCATTTTTGCACTCATATCGCGAAAATTCGCGTCCCATGCTGTTAAGTTTTTCCGATAACATCAAGAGGCGATGTCTTCTTCAGGGAGTCTCGTGCGGTCGACATGTTTTCTATTTATTTCTTAGTTAATACTCCAAAAGAACTTTTAATCCTCTGTGGAGACGTATCCCACCGCTGCCACCAAAAATTTATTTCTATACTGTTACCGTCTCGTTTACTTGGTTAATCGTATTAACCGCTAGTTTGATCGAGAAGGATAAAGGATAATAATTTCCGAAATATACGGTAGTTGAATTACCACCAGAAACCCTAGTCCAAGGACTATTTCAAGAGAGAATTCTGTTTATCGTTTTCTTTTATTATATATATATATATATGCCTTTCCTTTCCGTCTATAGTATTTAAGTCTGATGTCGTGTTGGTTTCTCTTTCGCTTTCAATGATTGGTGTATTAATTGGGTAGCGTTAATTATTTCAATGCGACTGGTAAATAGTTTCCACTTTTCGGCTAACCTGCTATGGGCAGGAGTACTAGCGCGGGAGAGGATTAAAGTTATTTTTGAAATAATGGTTAGGCTATGATAAACAAGATTTACTGAATTTATTTGAATTACAATATCGCCAGGAGTCTCGCTCAAAGATGACCAACGTCTGCTAACAGTGGGACGAGAGGAACGAAAAACCCGCAAACGTTTCCAATGTTTGAAAACACCGTAATCAACACTACGTCAGATTACTGGTTAATACAGCGAACGGTCGTTATGATTTCAATGTCTCGGGTATTCCTTCGCGTCGTTAATTATGTTTTTGATATATTATTCTTCTTTTGCTCTTGATGTCGAATTTCGTACGACGCCGAAATTAACGGAGAAGAAATGATGCCAAATCGAAACTCTCGCCTTGCTTGTATATGTTAGGGCGATGAATTCTTGAATTCTAGCTCGTCTCGCTTTACAATTTATTTAGACTCCAATGTACCGGTTTCGTCGACTAACAACAATTAACTAACTAACTAACTGTCACGTCCTGCGCTCCGCACGTGCCGTAACAAGGAAAGAAAACCACCCTATGCAAAACGCGCGAATAAGGATTTGAATGCACGGCACTATGACACGAAATATAGGATTAACAAATGAGGACGACAAATATAAACCCAACCAGCATAAAATTAAAATAAATAGAATCTACTAATAAATTGAATGAGTCACGGACCAAATAAATAAAACCAAAGGAAATAAGAATAACTTATAGGAATAAGAATAACTAAGAATACAAAAGGGAAATAAATGAAACGCCAGGAATGTATAAGTATATAAATATATTTTTATTCAATCAACGCAGCCACGACTTGGGAGTTACATATAAGTATAAACATATATGCCAAACATGTAATAACCTAGTAAAATATTATTAGAGACAATACTTCCAATACTATAAAACAAATCCAATATTATCGAACTATAAAATATATGTGAATATAAAATCAAAGAACTTATAATCTAACAAATACATAAAAACATACAATATTGTATTATTAAAGAAATAAAGGTTACATTGTCAGAAATATATATATATGTGTGCGCATCTACATTATTGAATCAAATTAGTAATTTAAGATACATACTTAAAAACTAGCCAACATTCCGGTAAATAATTATAAAAAGAAGAACTACATTACGAAACATGCGTGTCTATATATATCAAAAGTATAAAACATATAATCTATACTCTAAAATAAACTACCACTAATAATCTAAAATGAATATAGAACACACAACGCAACACTTGGGACCAAGTAACAACTTGTCAATAGGCTAAAACGTTCAAAAATACCTATTAACACTGCAACGACTTGAAGAATTGCATACAGGAATTCTACCTATCAAACACAAATATCTAATAAAAAGAAAACACATTAAACACACAATAATTTTAGAAATAAAGCTTTTAATACTATGTTTGTCACAATACAAGATATATATGTATATATGAAATCAAAACATAACCTCAAACACACAACATTACCATCGCTAAAGAATCTAAATGAAAATCACAATTACCAGAAATATATACATATATACGTGTACGTGTGTGTGTTCTATCTTATTAAATGAAGTTAATATAAAATAAATAATTAACATTTCATTTCGTATGAAAAACTGCACCACCAGAAGAAATATGTACATGTATATATATATATCTATATATGTGTTTGTGTGTCTTATATTATCAAACACTATAAAATAAACTACTTAGAACAATAAATAACGCTATCGAAGAATTACAAACATTAGTCACATTAAAAAAATGACACACAATATAAAATATATATATATACATTCACACGAACAATACTATTGTCATTTTTAATAGTAATAATAATAACAACATTAATAATAAAATATATAGCCTAATTGCGGTACAATAAGGAAAAACTAGCGACAGACGGAAAATCACTTCAATATCAGACAAAAACTAAAGACCCGCCACTATAACTTTACTGATGACATTTATGAGCAGCCATGTTAGATTTACACGTGCACATCAGAACACACGCAATAATTACACACATTAAATTAATACAAAAATAATATATTTTTTCACTTCAATTATACGTCAAGACACTGAAACAAGATTTACACATAATTGACAAATAGATTCGAGATCGATGAAAATCACTGTATGCTAGGGACATTCACGGGCGGCCATTTCGAAACATGCGTGCACTCAACTCTTATAGAAACTATACCATTGAAACTAACTAATAATTTAAATATGTAATAAACATAAGAAATATAAAATGCATAAACCTACATGGAATTGTATTGCTAAGAGTTTAATTAATGTAAAGAATTCTATACATACTTTTATTTGATTAACGAACACGGGAAAAATAAATTATATAGAAATTATATTATTGAACTAGCTAACAATTTAAAAAATTTATATATGTTGATGAATATGAGAAATACAACTACATAAATTTATATGAAACTGTATCGCTGAGAATAGCCAATAATCTAATTATGTAAAGAATTCTATACATACTTTACTTAATTGACAAACATATAAAACTACATATATTGCAACTCAAGTAATAAAATGAATTGTACACATACTAACACGAAAATAGAAATGCACAAATTACAAAAGTATATGAAACTACATGAAATTATATATACAAAATTACATCATTGGAACTAACTAATATTCAGACAACTCGAATAAAAACTTTTATTATATTGTAAAATATACATATATATGTATGTATATATGTGTGAATTATATTAAATAAGCTTGCAAATATGAAATACACATATAAAACATAAATATGAAACTACAGTACTAAATACATTAAAATTTAAAGAAACTCTAAACAAAGCAACACGTATATACACATATAAATGTATACACATAACCTAACAAATGTAAAAGAATTAAAATGCATAAGACCACGTTAATATTTGGATACACTTAAAGAATTTTCACTTTTTCACATTGTAAAAACAAAAATATATATATGTATATAGTTCAGAGTCAGTTCAAACATGATCAACACAAATGTTTTCGTCCTTGCTGGTGACACTTTGCATGCTGACTACGTCTTCTGGACCACTCATCCAACTTTGGGAACCCTCTTCCTCTTGCGCTGAAATAACACATACAAAATAATAAAAAACAAAATAAAATACGCACTTGGACAATCCACTGGGAACCTCTGACGAAGACACCTCCATATCCATCATTGCACATCGAAACCACCAATACCTATCATAATAAATCAAATCAAACACTGGAGGCAATAATCACATGAAAATAGTAACAATAACATACCCAACCAACAACCGAGATGCACAAACCTCACTTGGAAGCCGACATCACTCATAACGTGCCAACGCAAAAAGAAGAAAATGAATGGAGTTATATCATGCGAAACTGTTTTATCGCTTTCCATAAAAACGGTTGCAGGACTTACGTACTGGAACATAAACAACATAAAGTATACTTTATACAAAATAATAAATAAACTCATTAGGAAAAAGTCAGATCAATGATCGGAGAGCCTTCAGGACTTGACGCTGGATCTGGTGCCACAACATTATTCTTCATGGAACGCAACGCCTCCAACTTTTTTAATTATCATCTATGATACCTCGCACCACCACGATGACCACGGTTCCTTGAATGTTTCGTGGTCCGCTTGGAAGGCCTGCTCCTTCCCGCTCTTTCGCACTAAAAATAAAACAAGGCACATGTTTAGAGAAATAAACAACAACGCAGAACAGGATGAAATCAGAATAAAATCAAGTAATGTTAACCTGCACAGGGACAGACTCTTCTATATCCTGGATCCAATATAACCTGTAAAACATAAAAGAGAACATAAAAACATAATAAACCAAAACATTAAAATTACCGATCATACAGGAAACTAACCAAATCTAAATAAAGAAATGAAATGAGATAACCTCAAGATATACAACTATACACCTTTAAAATTACACCCAACAAAATTTATTTATACCATAAAATAAAATGAAGAAACCACGTATGATGGATAACTACTTCCAAGACATCTCCCCAGGAGTAGTATATTAAAACCTACTATTATTATAAATATAAAATTAAT
Source organism: Bombus balteatus (assembly GCA_019201815.1). Taxonomy (NCBI): domain Eukaryota; kingdom Metazoa; phylum Arthropoda; class Insecta; order Hymenoptera; family Apidae; genus Bombus; species Bombus balteatus. Next base: position 19,320 of record JAFJHM010000059.1, on the reverse strand, counting down.
TTATGATTTGTAGAGACAAAGACAATGTGTGTGCAGTGCGAAGATCCAGTAAAACAACACAACACCCCTGCACAATAAGTAGGCGATATTTCTCGTATAGCGAGACATTCAAGGACACATCAGCGTTCCCACTGGCGTCAGCACGGAGTGATTTCAGAAATATGAACGTGCACCTACTCAGCGGTACCTCTTGAGCGTCAGCATTAGCTTTGGGAATTTCCGGTGATGAAAGTCAGCAACCCCTGAAATCTTGCATTCTCCTCTACGTACGATTCAGGAAACCAAAACTGCAAAGTCCTGATTCCCACGGAAGCATACTCCTTTAGTGTGACCACCAATCTCCCGTGGGGGATGTAATTATAAATATGCATAGCATCCTAGCGAAAGCGCAGCTAACTATTGTGACCCCTGCTGGGCAGTTAATTATAGTTCGGCAGCTTAATTATTGTGAATCCGTTGAGTAAAGCTAATTATTGTAAGTTTACGGAAACGGTAAATACGGAGCAGTTAATTATGTAAGTCCGTACGATAGCCACTATTGTAAATCCGTTAAAGTTACGGCTGTAAATCCGTTCGTGAGTTAATTATTGTCCGTCTATGCCAACAGTACTGTGGTGTAAATACGTTCAACTTCTGTAATGAATTGGAGATCCATTCAAAGTTCTGATAGAATTCAAAATGAAGCATTGTCTCCGTTGTGATACCTATTGTTAACCCTTACAAATAAATGGTAAAAGTGAGACTAGAAACGAGCTGGGCTTCGAGAGCCTGTTGCCTTATAATCGTGGTGAGAGTTCATCTGTATAATTTCTTCTCTGAACTTTGGCACTGTACGATACCTAACATCGAAATAAAAAATCATTCTTCTTAGCATAACTGAAAAGAAAATTATGGTGATACAATTACAGGAAGTGCACATTGAATTCCTAATGACCGTTCGCGTAACAACTAGTGATCAGACGCTGATTACGGTGTTTTCAATCATTGAAAATACTCCATGGTTTTCGTTCTTTTTCCCACTGCTAGCAAATATTGCCCATCTTTAAGGAGACTATGAAGCACATTGGTTATCCATAGAGAACACTGTGATAAATCTTCTCTTCTAAGTAGTTATAAATAAAATTTAAAATAAGCAACCACTACCCAAATCGTTCTCAATTATTGACAATATAAGCTTTACGTCTCGTTGTAATAACTAGTGATCAGATACCTGATTACGGTGATTTCAACAACGAAAGCACCTACGGTTTTCAAGCTCTTCTCTTCCCACCGCTAGCAAATATTGCTCATCTTAGGCGAGACTTACGAAGCCATATTAGTTATCCAGCAGAGAGGATCATCAAACTCCAACCTATATTACTTTTTACTAAAAGTAAGAGAGAATTTTGAGGTAAGGCTCACTCTCAGTAGAAAGCGGGTGGAACGTTGATGAAAATGATTAGCAGTTGCCGAAGCTAAAGGAGAAGGAAATAAGCGAATAGAATAATTAAGGTTAATCATCGCAAATCGGAACCTAGTTTCTTACCACATCGAGTTCGATCTTTGTACTATCAACCCAATACGGGGAACCGTACTTTCCTGTTTATCTAAAAACATTGTCACCAACATTATGCAATAGCGGTTGTTAAGTAACTCGGATTAAACAAATTGTAAACTTGCTAAGTCGAATCCATCCTACTACTCCGAAACCTTCAACGATTGGCAGAGTCTTCTAGTTGACGTTGTAATTCAGTTAAAATTGAGTAAACTTTGTTTATCAAACCCTATTCATATTATTCCGAATAACTTTTAATCCTCTCCCTGTGCTAGTACTTCTGCCCATAGCAGGCTCAGCTGAAAGGTGGAATTTATTACTTCAGTCGCACAAAAAGTAAGTAACGCCACCTAATGAATAATTAATTCATTATACAATCTAAAGAAATCATAATGCCTTAGACTATTTCGGGTGGTAGCAACTTACTGTGTAAATCAAGGTTCTTGATAAGAAAAACATATAATATAAATTTTTTTGAACTTAGAAATAGATCTTAATCGGAAATCTTAATTCAATATCTTAAATAAACCTTATATCGTTTAAATTCTTCCCCTTCCTGTTGAAATTCAAATTAAATCGAGCTAAATTCAAAATTAAAATAAATAAAAAAAAATTTTTCAAACTCAACGGTTTAAAATCGATCCGAAACAAACAGGAACGTAACATAACTAAAATCGCTTTGCGCTTTGTGGATGCGTATTTATAGCTCCATTTGTCCTGGAATAATTACCACGTAACGATTTATTCAAAAGGAACCGGGGTGGGTTGTTCAAGTTTGCTATATTGTCGGTTTTGTCCGGCGTGCGTGGAGCGCGGGTATGTAACTAATCGATCCCGAATCTATTTGTCAATTATGTAAATCTTGTTTCAGCTGTCTTGACGTATAATTGAAGTGAAAAAAGCCATTATTTTGTATTTATTTAATGTGTAATTATTGCGTGTGTTCCGATGTGCGCGTGTAAATCTAATATGGCTGCCTGAGTAAATGTCACTTCACTGTGAAAGTTGATAGTGGCGGTTTTTAGTTTTGTTTGATATCGAAGTGCTTTTCCGTCTGTCGCTTGTTTTTTCCTTATTGTACCGCAATTAGGCTATATATTTATTATTAATTTGTTGTCTATTATTACCATTAAAATGACAGTAGTATTGTTCGTGTGAATGTATATATATATATATATATATATTTTTATATTGTGTGTCATTTTTAATGCGACTTATCGTTTTGTAATTCTTCTGATAGCGTTATTTATTGTTCTGAGTAGCTTGGTTTATACAAGTGTCTGATAATATAAGATACACACAAACACATATATATATAGATATATATATACATGTATATATTTCTTCTGGTGGTGCAGTTTTCTAATACGAAATGAAAGTACCGTTAATTATTTATTTTATATTAACTTCATTTAATAAGATAGAACACACACTAATGTACACGTATATATGTATATATTTTCTGGTAGTGTGATTTCTCATTTAGATTCTTTAGCGATGGCCATATTGTGTGTTTGAGGTTATGTTTTGATTTCATATAGACATATATATCTTGTAATTGTGATAAAATATAGTATTAAAACTTCCTATTTCTAAATCTATTGTGTGTTTAATGTGTTTTCTTTTTTATTAGATATTTGTGTTTCATAGTAGAATTCTGTATGCAGTTCTTCACGTCGTTGGGGTGTTAATTATTTTGAACGTTTTAGCCTATCGACGAGGTTGTTACTTAGTCCCAAGTGTTGCGTTGTGTGTTCTATTCATTTTAGATTATTAGTAGTAGTTTATTTTTGGAGTATAAGGATTATATATTTATATATTTTATATATATAGACATGCATGTTTCGTAATGTAGTTCTTCTTTATAATTATTTACTTTGGAATGCTTTTGGGCTAGTTTTGGGCATATGTATCTTAAGATTTACTATATTTGATTTCTAATAATAATGGAGTGCGCACATATATATATATTTCTGACAATGTAACCTTTATTTCTTTAATAATACAATATTGTATGTTTTATGTATCTGTTAGACTATAAGTCTTTTGATTTTATAAGTGCTGAGTTATATTTTATAGTTTGATAATTGGATTTGCTGTAATAGTATTGGAAGTATTGTCTCTAATATTTACTAGGTTATTATATGTTTGGCATATATGTTTATACTTATATGTAACTCTCCCAAGTCGTTGCTGCGTTGATTGAATAAAATATATTTATATACATATATACATTCCTGGCGTTTTCACTATTTCCCTTTTTGTAGTTATTCTTATTATTTCCCGGTTTATTTATTAAGCTTGAGACTTCTTTCAGTAAAGGGTGTTATTGCACCACGACTGCCCAATACCACCGGCACAACTTCTCCCTTGCTGACATTAAACTTTGCCTTGAGGTGTTGCAAACAAGGCTGGTATTTGTCGACCTTTTCTTTTCTGGTTTTGAGAGGTAATCCTTATTCTCATAGCGGACGGTAACGTCGACTATGAGTACCCTTTCCTCGTTTTTCACTACGAGGTCGGGCTTGTAAAGATCACCTCCCACTTTTATTGTAGGCTCGACAAATACCTCATTCTTCTTTCGTAGACTGTCGGCAAGGGTCATCTTAGCTTCATCATGCCTCTTAATCCTCAGACCTTTTGTGTATTGGCACAGCCCGAGTATGTGTCCAAGGGTCTCGGGCTGGGCTCGACATTTTCTACAGGCTACATCAATGTTTTTGTCGGCCCGTGCCAATACGGTTTTCGTTCCAAATGTATTGGTCCTGAGTTTAATGGCATCGATGTACCTCGATGGCTTGAGCAGTTTATAGTCTGCAAGCCACACGTTGCCAGTCCTGTTCCTTGAGAAGTCTAGAACACCTTGTCCTTGACTTCTCAGATCAGCCCTCTGTCTTACGTGCGCGGCTTTTAGTCTTCTCTTAGCTCTCTCAATGTCCTACAAAGAGGCTGGCCAATTAATACGCAAGGAATTCGCGATCTTTTTCAACTTGATTTCGTCGCGCTCACCAACAAGGCCGGATACCGCTGGGTCGGTCGACTCTTTGATCTTTATTGCACTTTTTTAGGGTGCCGAGTTTAACAAGATGCTCGAATCTCGGCAACCCTAACCCTCCCCAACTTTTGGGGGTATAGAAGAAACCAGTGGCAGTTGAAGGCACCAGATGGAATATGGCCTTTACTTCCTGTCTAACCTCGCTGTCCAGCAATCTAAGGACGCTGTCGCCCGGCGGGTTTATAAGAAGATGGTATATATATTTGGTGAATATATGGCTGGTGATCAATTCGAGCTTCTGGCATGGTTTGAGAGAGAGCTTTCTGACTCTCCTCATCATGCTCAGAAGCTCGGGCACTATTATGCCACAGTGGACGCCCCTCCAAGGCCCCAATTTGGCGCCTAAGTATTTGAAGACCTCGACGGGATCAACTGTTGGGATGGTGTTATTCCCAATCTTAACTTGTGGCTCCTGGATAAACCAGGTATCTCTCTTAGCCACTATTTGGAACGTTTGGCTTTTTTCCCGCGAGATGGACATTCCGAGGCCATTCAAATACTCACAGAGCATGTCCACTTGGCGTTGTGCTTCCCCATTATCAGCGCCGAGCAACACAACGTCGTCAGCGAAGGCCAGAACAGGAATCTTGCGATTATCATTGACGTTAATGCCACTGGTTTGTTGGTCGATCATCTCCAACAGCGGCTCCAAACACAGGTTGAAGAGCAGCGGCGACAGGGGGTCACCCTGCTTAACACCCCTGCGAATCTCGATCTCGACCCCCATTTGATCTTTTGCTTTAATTTTCGTTTTAATATTTTGGTACATATTGCCGACCAAGTCGACAATGGGGGCCGGCACTCCCTTCCTGGTCAGGCAAGGCTTAATTGCCGAATGGGGCACCGTGTCAAAGGCCTTGGAGATATCCACAATAGCGAATACCCCGCCTTTCTCTTTCTTACTGTAGTCCAAGGCAGCGCTCAACAGTTCTATATTAATTTTACAACCGCTCTCTGCGGTGAATCCTTTCTGCCTTGGACTTAACACGATGCCCCTTCTGATCCTCCCGTCAATAATGGAGGAGAAAATACGGCCGAGAATGGGACCTATCGTAATAGGTCTCCAATTCTCGACTAGGCTGCTTGGCTTGTTAGGTTTTGGAATTAAGGTTGTCCTATTTTCCTTCCATGCCGGAGGAAAATAGGAACAATAACAAAGCATGTTATAAAGTTTCGCCAATATTGTAGGCAGGCCAGGAATCAACAGATGTTCTTTTGGTAAATCCATCTGGTCCTGCCGCAGCTTTCTTCCTTATCTTACTAATTCTCCTCCCCACGTCCTCTTCATCGATCGGCGGGAAGATCTCACATAAGGACAGCTCGGAGGCTCCATCGCTTGGGATTGGGGCGTTCGTAGGTACAGTTTGGCCCCATAATTCTTCATAGAGCCTCCTCACTTCCGTGGCTTCAGGTGGTTTTCTCGCCTGCTGGAGGAAGGCCTGATCGTTGTTAACGATTGCATCAGCCAACCTCTTAGGATTTTCTAAGAACGACTCTTGGCAACGTGCGTATGAGTATTTCTTTTTAGCGTTCCTCCTTTTCTTTGCGTTTCGGTGACCAATCCTTGTCTTTTGTTTTTGTTGAGCATTTTCTATTTGATTATCCTTATTTGCATTTTTAATGGCTCCATAGAGCGTTTCTATAAAATCATTTATTCCTCTCTCAAGGGATTCCCTGTTCTCCTTGAGAGCGACCCAGATATTCAACAACCGTATGTGAACCCACCTTAAAACAGGTGGCACATCGGCATGTTTTATTATAGCTTGCTCCAACTGGAGCTTCCAATTATTAATATTTAAAATTTTATCATTCTCGTTGATTCCAGGACTTTCTGGACGCGCATTGCCTGGATCAACGGGATCACACCCTCCCTCTGTCACCTGGGTTGCTTCCTGAGAGCCCCTGTCCTCACCTAATAATCTCAGCTTCTTTCGCTGATATTTTATTTGATCGATGGTTTTATTGGTGAGGACCTCACTGATCTTTTTATTAGGGTGCCTGTGATCCTTAAACGTCTCACAGAGCTCTCTCAGGAGAGCAACCTCCTCGAACGTCCATCCCCTGTCTGGGGGATCCTCTCCTTTTCTCTTGACGTTCCTTACGGCAGGGTGTGCATGCCGCTCGTGGGTAGACAGCCCTCTTTGCGTTCCAAAGCTCATGGGGCAGGCGTCGCACTTATAAGGGCCTTCAGGCTTTTCATTAGGGCCTCTGCAATGACATCTAGCCCTATGTAGCTTTTGGAAGCCTTTACCACAGCCTTTACATCTCCATTCTAAGAGGGCTGTCGTATGATGTTGATCAAGGTGCCTGCCCAAGTCAGCCAGCGATAGAAAGAAAAGGTGAATTTCCCTTTTCTGACATACGGGACAGGCAACCTGATTACCCACGATCGGTACCGTAATAACAAAAATCATGTCCTGGGTCGTAGTCGAGTCGTCAACAATGGTCCCCTCCAGAGCGGAAGAATCCGCCACGGCGCCTCCGGGACCGAGGGGTGCCGCGTCCGAGGCATGTTCCATACCATTATTTTGCATTTTTTTAAAAAATTTTGTGCAGCCTGTACGTACTATTGCGAACGGTCCAAATCATTACCAGTCATGCCAGGTCGTCAATAATTTCGGAATCGAAGGAACGAGTTCCTTTTTCTGGGACTAAATTCCCTTTATTTACGATGGTGCAATCGTTAGATCGGCAAGCCGATTGATCGTGTTAGTCTTTCGCTCCTTCGGCGCCGTACTCCATTTAGCCATGCCAGCTGCATCCGGGGGAGTACACCCCACGCTAATGCAGCAAGCATGTTACCGGCGGTACCACGAGGAGGTAGGAGTACGACTTGGGCAGATAAGACCGAAGTCTTATCTGCCCCTGAGTAAACAACAACCCCCAGGGCCCCACCGTACAACCGTTGAAACGCGGCATACCGCAGGGACCCTGAGGGATGGCAGTTCGCGGCTAAGTCCAGCGGCGTATTGCTTTTCCGGCGTACGCGACTAAGTCCAGCGGCGTATGATCTTAGGACACCTCATCTGCATAGGATTTCTCTTAGGGCTTAGGATCGACTGACTCGTGTGCAACGGCTGTTCACACGAAACCCTTCTCCACGTCAGTCCTCCAGGGCCTCGCTGGAGTATTTGCTACTACCACCAAGATCTCCACCGACGGCGGCTCCAGGCAGGCTCATGCCCAGACCCTTCTGCGCACACCGCCGCGACCCTCCTACTCGTCAGAGCTTCATGAAGGACGGTCCCGATAACGGGACTCACGTGCCTTCCCACTTGCCACTGACGGCGGAGTATAGGCGCGACGCTTCAGCGCCATCCATTTTCAGGGCTAGTTGCTTCGGCAGGTGAGTTGTTACACACTCCTTAGCGGATTCCGACTTCCATGGCCACCGTCCTGCTGTCTTAAGCAACCAACGCCTTTCATGGTATCCCATAAGCGTCGACTTAGGCGCCTTAACTCCACGTTTGGTTCATCCCACAGCGCCAGTTCTGCTTACCAAAATTGGCCCACTTGGCACTCTGATCCAAAATCTCGTGGCTTCATGATCCAAGGAAGCCAGAGATCTCACCCATTTAAAGTTTGAGAATAGGTTGAGGTCGTTTCGGGCCCAAGGCCTCTAATCATTCGCTTTACCAGATGAGACTCGCACGCGTTCGATGAGAACGGTCGAGTGCCAGCTATCCTGAGGGAAACTTCGGAGGGAACCAGCTACTAGATGGTTCGATTAGTCTTTCGCCCCTATACCCAGTTCCGACGATCGATTTGCACGTCAGAATCGCTACGGACCTCCATCAGGGTTTCCCCTGACTTCGTCCTGACCAGGCATAGTTCACCATCTTTCGGGTCCCAACGTGTACGCTCTAGGTGTGCCTCTCCTCGCAATGAGAACGAGACGCCCCGGGGGTGCGAGGCCGCATAGTTGCGCGGCCCATCCTCCCTCCATCGACGCGAACGCCGATTTTCACTTTCATTTCGCCTTTAGGTTTCAATGTCCCAATGACTCGCGCACATGTTAGACTCCTTGGTCCGTGTTTCAAGACGGGTCCTGAGAGTACCCAAAGCAATAGCGTCGCCGACCGGTAATTCGAGATTTGGCCAGTCCAAGATATCCGCACTGCTAACAGCTGCCAATACCCGAGCACGGAACGTAAGCCCGAGACTGCGGAGTAAGGGCGAAGCTTGCGGCGGTCCAGACGCACACACATATAAAATTTGTCAAAGCTTCAACATCTCCGTAGAGACGTACTACCCAACGATAGCACGCTCTACAGCCTCCGGACTAAGTTCTACATAAGTATATTATACTATGCAGATGGTCTGGACATGAATCGATACTCTGTGAGTACAAGCACACACGCATCCAACTTTTGTTAAATACGTGCACACAGGTCACCAGCTTCCCGACTAAGGGGAACCTTGCCACGATATCTGGTCATTACGTCCAGGACATCGACCCGCGGCGCAGCAGTGTAGAGAAAAAACCAGTACGAGAACGGAGGAGCAGTCGAGAAATAGCGTAAAATACACTAAGACTCGAGGAGTGGTGACTGTATTCTCAACCGAGGCCGTAGAATAGCCACGCGCCCAACGCTGTTCCGACCGAACCGTCCGGCTCGACGCTTCTCTTATAGATACGAAAGCGCCGGCCGGAAGGTCGGCGCCGGCCGGGCTAGCGGCCGCGCGCTTATGGTGCAAAACCTCCGTAGCAACGTACCGTTCGAAAGGGAC